>MU668722.1:14379-26836 GCA_026770625.1 Nicotiana glauca
CCGAATTTCTGGTTCGCGGACTGTTAACAGAGTCAAACCCTTCCTCGATTCGGGATTCAAACCGGTGACTTGGGACACCATAAATCTTCCAAGTGGCGACTCTGAACCTTTAATAAAAACGAATCCCATTTCGATTGTCCTTAAATTGGAAAAACTCCTTTATTACGCCCTTCGCGGGGTGTATTAAAACTTCAGTAAAAAGGAGGTGTGACAGTAATAATCATAAATAAAGATTGAAAGCAAGAAATCACGTAAGTCACATTACAGGTTATAGTGAAGCAGTAAAGATATGTAAAAATCATTTCAGTTCAGTTTAAACTTCATAAAAAGCCTTTATAACAATTAAGCAGGTAAATGGAAGGCAATAAGGAAGATAAACACATAAAGGTTCGCCCCTCGGGCACAATTTCAACAAATCCGCCCCTCGGGCAATATCTCATAATAATACCAGCCCCTCGGGATATATATCACATCACAATGGGTACCCACGCTCACTAGGGTGTGCAGACTCCTAGAAGGGCTCCTTACGGCCCAAGCGCAATATCAGGTCATCTCGTGGCAACATCACTAGGCTCTCGGCCTCATATCAACAAGCCACCTCGTGGCATACAATCTCAGGCTCTCGGCCTCATAATCACAATAGTGTATTCTTACAACACATGCCCTCGACCTTACTCAGTTAGAATCTCACAAGCCACTCGGGCAACAGTAAACATGATGCTCAACCCCATTATCATTTAAAATATCATTTAATGTATTAAAACAACTAAACATGGCTAAGTTATAAAAACAATAGTATATAACATGACTGAGTACAAGTATAAAGTCAAAACAATGAGGAAAATATCAGTAAATATCCTCTAAGGGTCCAAATAATTGGCATGAGGCCCAAATATGGAATTGAGCCCAAAACATGATGATAACAAATAGTTTTCAGTCAAATACGTGATAAAATAGTCATTTGGAATGGACTAAATCACAATCCCCAACTGTGCACGACCCCACGCTCGTCATCTAGTGTGTGCGTCACCTCAATATAGCACAACGATGTGCAATCCAGGATTTCATACCCTCAGGACAATATTTACAATCATTACTCACCTAAATCCGATCAAATCTCTAGCCGCGATGCTTTCGCCCCTCGAATCGACCTCTGATCATGTCGAATCTATCCAAAATCAGAATCACGGCGTCAAAATATGCCAAGGGAATGAAGCCCAAGCAAAAATAATCAATATATAGCATAAATCTCGAAATTACAAAAAC
The DNA here is from genome assembly GCA_026770625.1 of Nicotiana glauca. Classification (NCBI taxonomy): domain Eukaryota; kingdom Viridiplantae; phylum Streptophyta; class Magnoliopsida; order Solanales; family Solanaceae; genus Nicotiana; species Nicotiana glauca. Next base: position 15,646 of record MU668722.1, read on the forward strand.
CCAACCCCAGAGCCCATGTCTCAAAACTCGATAAAATTCATATCAATAGATTCCTTATCTCCCCAAGAATTCATACATATCAAAAGTTCTGAAATCTGACCACCAATGGTCCTTCAAATTCTCAATCAAAGGCCTAAGTTTCTAAGCCCTAGTTTCCCCAAATTTAACCTTTTATTCCATTAATTACAACCCTAATCCGCGAAATAATACCATAGGAACGAGTTTTAGGTCCAAAATCCTTACCTCAATGAAGTCCCCTTGAATTCTCTCTTCAAAATCGTCCAAAAAGTTCCAAAGCCGACATAGAAATGGTGAAATAGCTCAAAAATCGCAAAGGAAATAACTTATACCTTCTGGCCCAGGGATTTCGCATTTGCGGCTAAATTCCCGCTTCTGCAGTCAAGACCACCGCATCTGCGATCCTCACTTAAGTCCCCATTTTTCGCATCTACGATCCACTATCCGCACCTGCGCCATTACAAGTGCGATTCTCCAACCACTTCTGCGGTTTCTGATTCCCTAGTTCCTTTTTGCTTCTATGGCCCCCTTCATCGCACCTGCGGTCCCCAATCCGCAGGTGCGGAAACACCAGAAGCAGAAAATTTGCAGCTTCACAGAAAATTCTAAACTCTCCGTCAATCATCCGAAATCACCTCGAGGCCCCTGAGACCTCAACCAAAAGCACCAACATATCCCAAAACCTTATTCAAACTTATACCAATCTTCAAAACACCTCAAACAACACTGAATCAACCAAAACACATCGAATCCAAGCTTAAGTTTCCAAAATCTTCCGAATTCCACTTTTGATCAAAGACCCAACCAAACCACGTCCTAATGACCTGAAAATTTGCACACACATCCCAAATGACACAACAGAACTACTGCAACTCTCGGAATCCCATTCCGACCCATGTACTGAAATCTCACCTATCAGCCCGAAATTGCCAAAATACCAACTTCGCCAATTCAAGCCTAAATATATTCCAAACCTCCAAGAGTCATTCTGATCACGCTCCTAATCCGAACCATCGGAACTCACATCTGATCCCTCTAACACATAGGTCAATATTCGGTTGACTTTTCCAACCTAAGCTCCTAAAAAGAGACTAAGTGTCTTAAGCCTCCTCAAAACCTTTCCAAACCCGATCCAACCAACCCGATCACATATAGAATTGATAAACAAAGCAATAAGAAGCAGAAATGGGGAAAACAAAGAGGTAACTCATGAGACGACTGGCCGGGTCGTCATATCCTCCCGCTCTTAAACAAATATTTGTCCTCGAGCAAGTCAAGAAACATACCTGGAGCCTCAAACAAGTGAGGATATTTGCTCCGTATCTCCCTCTCGGTCTCCCAAGTAGCCTCCTCCACGGGCCGACCTCTCTACTACACCTTCACTAAAGCTATATCCTTTGATATCAACTTTCGAACCTAGCGCTCCAAGATAATTGTTAGCTCCACATCATAAGTCAAATCACCATCCAACTGAACCGTGTTGAAATCCAGAACATGAGACGGATCCACAACATACTTCTGGAGCATAGAAATATGAAATACCAGATGCACACTTGACAAGCTGGGTGGCAAAGCAAGCTCATAAGCCACCTCCCCAATCCTATGAAGTACATCAAAAGGCCCAATGAACCGAGGACTCAATTTACCCTTCTTCACAAATCTCATAACACCCTTCATGAGTGAAACCTTCAACTGAACCATCTCACCAACCATGTAAGACACATCCCGAAACTTCCTGTCAGTATAACTCTTTTGTCTCGACTGCGATGTATGAAGCTTTTCCTGAATTACCTTCACCTTGTCTAAAGCATCCTGCACAAAATCTGTCCCCAATAGCCTAGCCTCACCCGACTCAAACCAACCAACTGGAGATCTACACCGCCTCCCATACAAAGCCTCATATGGAGCCATCTGAATACTCGACTAGTAGTTGTTGTTATAAGCAAACTCTGCAAGTAGTAAAAACTGATACCATGACCCTCCGAAATCATTGACACAAGCACGCAACATGTCCTCCAATATCTGAATAGTGTGCTCGGACTCCCCGTCCGTTTGAGAGTGAAAAATTATGCTCAACTCAACCTGAGTACCCAACTCTCGCTACACAGACCTCCAAAACTGTGAAGTGAACTGAGTGCCCCTATCTGAATGATGGAAACTGGAACACCATGCAAACGAACAATCACCCGGATATAGATATCTGTCAAGCACTCAGAAGAATAAGTAGTACACATAGCAATGAAGTGCGCGGACTTGGTCAGCCGATCCACAATCACCCAAATAGCATCAAACTTCTTCAAAGTCCGTGGGAGTCTGACTACAAAGTCCATAGTGATTTTCTCCCACTTCCACTCCGGAATATCCATCCGTTGAAGCAAGCCACCCAGTCTCTGATGCTCATATTTCACTTGCTAACAATTGAGACACCGAGCTACAAATCCTACAATGTCTTTCTTCATTCTCCTCCACCAATAATACTGCCTCAAATCCTGATACATCTTCGTGGCACCCGGATGACTGGAATACTGCGAGCTATGGGCCTCCTCCAGAATCAACTCCCGAAGGCCATCCACATCGGGCACAAAAATCCGGCCCTGCATCCTCAACACCCCTTCATCACCAATGGCCACATCTCTGGCATCATCGTGCTGAACTTTGTCCTTAAGGACAAGCAAACGAGGATCATCATACTGGCGCTCTATGATGCGATCATATAAAGAAGACCGAGAAATCACACAAGCCAATACCCGACTGGGCTCCGAAATATCTAACCTCACGAATCGATTGGCCAAGGCCTGAACATCAACTGCAAGAGGTCTCTCCCCAACTGGAATATATGCCAAACTCCACATACTTACCGCCTTTATGCTCAAAAAATCGTCCACCACATTGGCTTTTCCTAGATGGTACAATATAGTAATATCATAATCATTTAGCAACTCTAACCAACTCTGCTGACTCAAATTAAGATCCCTCTATTTGAATAAGTGTTGGAGGTTATGATGATCAATAAACACCTCACAAGACACACCATACAAATAATGCCTCCAAATCTTCAACGCTTGAACAATGGCAGCTAACTCCAAATCATGAACGTGGTAGTTCTTCTCATGGGGCTTCAACTGAATCAAAACACACCCAATACCGACCCTCGAAGTATCATAATACATGGTATATGAACCTGAAGCTGATGGCAAAACTAACACTGGAGTTGTGGTCAAGTCTGTCTTGAGCTTCTAAAAGCTCTCCTCACACTAATCCGACCATACAAATGGAGCACCCTTTTGAGTCAAATTGGTCAGGGCGATGCAATAGATGAGAAAACCCGAACAAACCAGTGATAATAGCTCGCCAAATCAAGAAAGTTGCGAATCTCTGTGGCTGAGGATGGTCTGGGCCAACTCTGAACCGACTCTATCTTCTTCGGATCAACCTGAATACCCTCGCTGGACACCACGTGCCCTAAGAAAGCCACTGAACTGAGCCAAACTCACACTTGGAGAATTTTGCATAAATCTTCTCCTCCCTCAATCTCTGCAGCACAACTCTCAAATGCTCCGCTTGCTCCTCCTGACTATGTGAATACAGTAGAATATCATCAATGATAACTATGACAAACGAGCCGAGATAAGGTCGAAACACGTTGTTCATCAAATGCATGAACGCTGCTGGGGTATTGGTCAACCCAAAAGACATCACCAAGAAATCATAATGATCATATTGGGTCCTGAAAGCTATCTTAAGAATATTCGAGTCCCTGATCTTCAACTGGTGATAACCTGAACGGAGATCAATCTTGGAGAACACCATCGCTCCCTGAAGCCGGTCGAATAAATCATCAATGCGAGGCAAATGATACTTGCTCTTAACTGTTACCTTGTTCAATTGCCTATAATCAATGCACATTCTCATAGTGCCATCCTTCTTCTTCACAAATAGAACTGGCGCGCCCCAAGGCGACACACTAGGCCGAATGAACCTCTTTTCAAGGAGCTCCTGAAGTTGCTCCTTTAACTCCTTCAACTCCGCTGGTTCCATACAATATAGCAGAATAAAAATGGGCGGAGTGCTCGGCACCAGTTCAATACCAAAATCAATATCCCTTTTTGATGGCATGCCTAGCAGGTCTGCAAGAAACACATCGGGAAAATCCCTCACAACTGGAACATAATCAATACTTGAGTCACTGCACCGACAACCCTTACAAAGGCTAGATATGAAAGACAACCCTTCCCAACCATACGCTGGGCCTTCAAGAATGAAATTACCCTACCAGGAACATAATCAGTCAAACCTCGCCACTCGATCCGTGGCACACCCGGTATAGCTAATTGACTATCTTAGCATGACAGTCCAAAATAGCACGACACAAAGATAACCAATCCATGCCCAAAATAACATCAAAATCCACCACACATAATAATAAGATATCCACTCTAGTCTCTAGACCCCCAATAGTCACCACACACGACCGATACACACGGTCTTCAACAGCTGTATTGCCCACCGGAGTAGATACATAGACATGTGAAACAAGAGACTTACGGGGTGTATCCAAATAACGAGCAAAGTATGATGACACATAATAAAGGTGGAACCGAGATCAAATAATACAGAGGCATTTGTGTGGCAGACTGAAACAATACTTGTAATAACAGCATCGGAAGCAATAGCATCGGGTATAGCTGGAAGTGCATAGAAACGGGCCTGACTGCCACCTGATCGAACTCCCCCTGTAGGGCGACCCCTAGCTAACTGACTCCACCCCTAGCTGGGTGGGTGGGTGGTGGTGAAGTGATTGGCGCTGAAGCCGATGAATGACCCCTCTACTGTGACAAACCCGCAAGGCGATGTGGACACTGCCTCTACATATGACCCATCTCTCCACACTCATAACAACTCCCAGGTGCTGGAGAAGGGGACTGAAGGGAATCCTTAGCACCTGAATGACTAGCTGATGCACCTAGCATAGAAAAGTCCTGAACTGAGGGAGCATGGGACGAACTCTAAGCTAGAAGGGCACTAAGTGATGACTGTCCCTGATGAGAACTGTGAGAACCATGACCCGATGATGCCCCATGATAACCTGGGCGAGCTAGCTGAGCATGCCTGAATGGACGGCCTCTGCCGTGCTGAAACTGACCTTTCGAATGAGCACCACTATAACTACCAGATCCCCGAGGCCTCCCTCTCTTCTCGCTCCTGGCGACGAACAGACTCAATCTCTCGAGCAATGTCTACGACCTCCTCAAAAGTCACACCAGTCACCCTCTTTATGGTCATAAGAATACGAAGCTGATAAGTGAGGCCATCCACAAACCTCCTAATCCTCTCTCTATCTGTCGGGACCAACCAAATCGCATGGCGAGCTAACTCGGAGAACCTCATATCATACTGCGTCACAGTCATCTCTCCCTGACGCAACCACTCAAGCTCCCTACGCAGCTCCTCTTTGCGAGACTACAGCACATACTTCTCCAGAAAGAAAACAGAGAACTGCTGCCGCGTAAGGGGTGTTGCACCAACAGGCCTACGCCTCTCAAATGCCTCCCACCAAGTGAAGGCAGCTCTAGAAAACTGATAAGTAGTGAAAGCAACCACGCTGGTCTCCAGAATACCTGCTGTACGAAGCATCCTCTAACACTTATCTAAGAAAACCTGGGCTTCCTCGCCCTCTGCACCACTGAAGGTTGGAGGCTGAAGTCTACCAAACCTCTTCAACCTAGGATGCTCATCCTCTAGCATGGTAGGAACTACATAGTCCTGAGCAGCTATAACTGGCTGGGATAGATGTGCCCCCGGTATCTGAAATCCCTGCACGACCTGCTCAGGTGTACGAGCGGCGGGAGTCTGATTGCCTCCCCCGGCCTGAGAAATAGATGCGGCTGTAGTGACTGAAACCGCTTGAGCTAGGCCAGTGCAAACTGATAGAATCTGAGCCAAGGCCTCTTGAAAATCCGGAATCACAATGGGCACAGCTAGTTCCTGAGCTGGTTCTGCTGAAGCGTCCACAACTGGGACCTGATCCTGAACTAGGGCGGCTGGTGCATCTGCATGTGCTGCCCTAGCTGTTGTGCGGGCCACACCTCTGCTCCTACTGCAACCACGATCACATCCTTGGCCTCTAGTGGCCACATCTAGTGGTACTGGTGGGCGTCTATCCAGACAGGTAGCGCGTGTCCTTACAATCTGTGAGAGATAGAATAACAGAATTTAGTACTCAGATCAACAAATTCGCACGACAAGAAATTTCAAGAATATGAAGTTTATCCTAAAGGTTCTGTAGCCTCTCGAGGATAAATACAGACGTCTCCATGCCGATCTACGAGACTCTACTAAACCTGCTTATAACTCGTGAGACCTATGTAACCTAGGCTCAGATACCAACTTGTCATGACCCTAAACCCGGACCCGATCGTGATGGCGCCTCTCGTGAAGACAAGGCCAACTGATACTTTCCCATTTCAGTTTTAAGCAATTAAAAAATAAGAATTAAGTCTAAAGCATAATAAATAATCTCAAAGTAGTAGATAATAGTATAATTTGCGAAAAATAACCCAACACAGCCCGATACCGGGGTGTCACTAGTCATGAGCCTCTACAATCCGGATAATACAAGAGAGTTCTACATTGTCTAATACAAATCTAAAACAGAGGAAGATAAGATAAAGGAAGAAGCTCTAGGCTACGAGCACCGGCAGCTACATAGAGAATCTTCGAATCCGCCTGAGCTGGAAAGATCAACACTCGCTGACGGGACTTGGTGCGCCTGAATCAACACACTAGGTGCAGGGACTAAAGTGAGTACTCCAACTCAGTGAGTAATAATCATAAATAAAGACTGAAAGCAAGAAATCACGTAAGACACATTACAGGCTATAGTAAAGCAGTAAAGATATGTAAAAATCATTTCAGTTCAGTTTAAACTTCATAAAAGGCCTTTATAACAATTAAGCAGGTAAATTACAGGCAATAAGAAAGATAAACACATAAAGGTTCGCCCCACAGGCACAATGTCAACAAATCCGTCCCTTGGAAAATATCTCAGAACAATACGAGCTACTTGGGCTATATCTCACATCACAATGGGTACCTGCGCTCACTAGGGTGTGCAGATTCCTGGAGGGGCCCCTTACGACCCAAACACATTATCAAATCATCTAGTGGCATCATCACTAGGCTCTCAGCCTCATATCAACAAGCCACATCGTGGCGTGCAATCTCAGGCTCTCGGCCTTATAATCACAATCAGTGTATCCTCACAACACAGGCCCTCTGCCTTAGTCAGTCAAAATCTCACAAGCACTCGGGCAACAGTAAACATGATGCTCAGCCCAATTATCATTTAAAATATCATTTAATGTATTAAAACAAGTAAACATGGCTGAGTTATGAAAATAGTAGTATATAACATGACTGAGTACAAGTATAAAGTCAAAACAATGAGGAACGTGTCAGTAAATATCCCTTAAGGGTCCAAATAGTTTGCACGAGGCCCAAATATGACATTCAGCCCAAAACATGATGATAACAAATAGTTTTAAGTCAAATACGTGGTAACATAGTCATTCAGGACGGACTAAATCACAATCCCCAACAGTGCACGACCCTACGCCTGTCATCTAGCGTGTGCGTCACCTCAATATAGCACAATGATGTACAATCCGGGATTTCATAGCCTCAGGATTTACAATCATTACTCACCTCAATCCGGTCAAATCTCTAGCCCGCGATGCCTTTGTCCCTCGTACCAGCCTCCACTCGAGTGGAATCTATCCAAAATCAAAATCACGGCGTCAAAATATGCTAGGGGAACAAAGCCCAAGCAAAAATAATCAATTTATAGCATAAATCTCGAAATTACAAAAATCCGACCCCCGGGCCCACGTCTCGAAATTTGATAAAATTAACATCAATAGATTTCTTATCTCCCCACAAGTTCATACATATCAAAAATTCTGAAATCTGACCACCAATGGTCCTTCAAATCCTCAATCAAAGGCTTAAGTTTTTAAGCCCCAGTTTACCCAAATTTAACCCTTACATTCCATTAATTACAACCCTAATCCGCGAAATAATACCATAGGAACGTGTTTTACATCCAAAATCCTTACCTCAATAAAGTCCCCTTGAATTCTCTCTTCAAAATCATCCAAAAAGCTCCAAAGCCGACTTAGAAATGGTGAAATAGCTCAAAAATCGCGAAGGAAATAACTTATACCTTCTGGCCCAGGGATTTCGTATCTGTGGCCAAATTCCCATTTTTGCGGTACCGCTTCTGCGGTCAGGATCACCGCATATGCGGTCCTTGCTTATGTCCCCATTTTCCGCGTCTGCGATCCACTATACGCACCTGCGCCATCGCATGTGCGGTTCTCCAACCTCTTCTGCGGTTTTTGACTCCCTAGCTCCTTTTTGCTTCTGCGGACCCCTTCATTGCATCTGCGGCATCTCACCTGCGGTCCCCAAGCCGTAGGTGCTGAAACACCAGAAGCAGAAAATATGCAGCTTCACCAAAAATTCCAAACTCTCCGTCAACCATCCGAAATTACCCCGAGGCCCCCTGGACCTCAACCAAAAGCACCAACATATCCCAAAACCTTATTCAAACTTATACCAATCTTCAAAACACCTCAAACAACACCGAATCAACCAAAACACAAGCCTAAGTTTCTATAATCTTCCGAATTTGTCTTTTGATCAAAGATCCAACCAAACCACGTCCGAATGACCTGAAAACTTGCACACACATCCCAAATGACACAACGGAACTACTGTAACTCTCGGAATCCCCCTATATCAAAATCTCACCTATCAACCGAAAATCGCCATAATACCAACTTCGTCAATTCAAGCCTAAATCTACTCAGAACCTCCAAAACTCATTCCGATCACGCTCCTAAGTCCCAAATCACCTCCCAAAGCTATCCGAACCATCAAAACTCATAATCAAGCCCTCTAACACATAAGTCAACATTCGGTTGACTTTCTAACCTAAGCTTCCTAAAAAGAGACTACATGTCTCAAACCTCCTCAAAACCTTTCCAAACCCGAGCCAACCAACCCGGTCACATATAGAACCGATAAAAAAGAAATAAGAAGTAGAAATGAGGAAAACAGAGCGATAACTCATGAGACGACTGGCCGAGTCGTCACATGATCCCTCTCATTTCTAATGATCATTGTTCACAAATAAAAAAATATACGCTTATTATTTTCTTGCTATTCATCAGAGTTGCTTTATCATTTGCTATTTCTATTATCACACCTCGAGACTACCATAGGTCGAGGTCGAGATTTGGCTTGCATACTAGTTTGATTTATTTATTTTCTAATTTATATATTTAATTCTTTGTTTTTCAATTGGTGTTGGATTAAATCACATATCCTTAAAACCACAATATAAGTTTAATTATTACTCGAATTTTAGGGTAAACAACAGTAATTAATGTTTGATCAAGTTTATAAAAAAATATTTCTAAGTATATTTTTCTCAAAAGCGCTTAAAAAATATTTTTGGAAGAAGCTACTTCTTTTTTGCATCTCAAAAATTACTTCTACATCTAATCAAAAACAATTCTTTTCTTATAAATGCTTGGTCAAACAATTTATTTTTGAAAAAATATTTTTGACAGAAAAAAAAGGAAATTTTATACCCTATAAAAAACCTTAGTACCCTATTTATTTTAAATAAATACCATTTTAAAATATTACATCCAATAAATACCTTTTATACTTTATAGCAAAATATTAAATTATAGTTACATTTTATATTTAAGGCATCGTATAAGCTAAATAATATTTTTCTCTCTCCTTTTTAGTATTTTCACTCACATAATCACCGTATATCTGCTCTAACCACGTTCTCTCTCTCTCTCACTCTCTGTTTGCATACACTTTTCTCTCTTCTCCCAGAAACTCACGTTTCATAACTCTTCTCCCACCCAAATTCTTTATTTCTCCGCCATTTTCAATACAAACCCACGTTTCATAACTCTTATCCCACCCACGTTTTCATAACTTTTTAGTATTCTTTATCAAGTTGTCACTACCCAAAATCCATTAAGGGTCGTGGTGGCGCCGGACACTGCTGTCAGGCAAGCCAACTAAATTACTTAATCAAAATCTCGTTTTAATACTTTTGAAATCTAGGATTTTTCTTCAAATTTAGCAATTTTAAAGAATATAGTCTTAAATCAAATTTAAATGATAAGCAGTTAATACAATACTTCAAACCATCTCAGAACCCAGTATCACAAGTGCATGAGCATCTACTGACAAGAAAATAAAATACAATATCCGTCCGAAATACAGTGGACAGGAAATAAATACAGTACACTGTAGGGGACTGCTCTAGCTGCGGCCGTCTCGAATGATGCAGCTCACTTAGTCCCAGAATCATCCGTGATGCTATGCCCAGTAGGCCACTAGAGTTACATATACCTGTGCAACAAAAATGCACAGAAGTGTAGTATGAGTACGTAAACAACGTGTACTCAATGAGTATCCCGCCTAATCTCAAAGAAGTAGAGACAAGATGGTCGACTTCAACACTTGCTAGAGGTCTAATAATAATATACTAAAAGTATGAGGAAATCATGGATTTGTATAGCAGTTCTAACTCACAAAGCGAGCAAACTGGTAAACACCTTCAACAAATAATAAAGGATTTTCAAGGTTCACTTTTCATTATTTTATCAATTTATATCAAGCCATGAAAGGCAATATCCACATTTAAAATTCTCAGGAAACGATATATATCATGCGCAAATCATGCCGAGGTCGACGGCCCGCTCCAACAGAAACGTAAATTTTGCACTGCCGAGGGTCGAACGGCCTGAACCATAGATGCATCTATTTAATCTGCTGAGGCGTTCGGCCCGTTTCATAAATAAACACACACCCTGCTCGCGAATCATGCATGCGACGCAGGTACACATAAGGATACATGCTCAATCGGTTAATTAAGAACTTATCGGGGGATATTTATCCAAATAAAACCAATTCTTCTTTAACAAATTTTAATAAATGAAGTTTAATCCTTTTAGAAATTCACTTACAAATTCAATGTGATTTAAGCAATTCAAGCTATCAATGGGTTCATAAATAATCCAAGTATAACATGCTTTTGGGTCCTAACTACCCGGATAATAGCATAATAGTAGCTACGCAC
>MU668722.1:27568-46668 GCA_026770625.1 Nicotiana glauca
CTCTACTTGATGCACCACGCTCCAAAACTAGCCAACGGTTACGCAAATCCATTAATATATGCTAAATTATTCATTACAATCTAATTTATAGCAATTCCTAACTCCGATCGAAAAGTTGATCAAAACGCCTCGAGCCCATGTGCCCGAAATCCGAAATTTTTTCCGAAGATAAAGATTACCCATGACCTTAGGAACTCAAATATATAATTTTCTCTAAATTCCATACCCAAAATCGTGGCTAAATTCCAAGAATATAATTTCTAGGTCTTTCTACCAAAACTCCAAATCTTTACCCATTTACATACCAAAATCTATACATAATTGATGTATTTAACTCAAAATAGGTGGGGATATCTTACCTTGTCGTTGATGACGAAAATCCCCCTTTGAAGCTCCCCAAAATCGCCCATGCCAAGAGGAAAATGGGTGAAATGAACTCAAACCCCGATTTTAAACATCCCTTCTGCCTCCAGCAATATCCGCACCTGCGGTCCAATGACCGCTTCTGCGGTTCTGCAGGTGCGGCCGCTCTACCGCATCTGCGGTCCTTTCCAGGCCCTTTTATTTCTGCTTCTGTGACCCCGAACCGCATCTGCGGCTCCTCGACCGCATCTGCGGCTCCTCTGGCTGCATATGCGGCTCTGCACCTGCGGCCCATTTTTCATAGGTGCGGTTATGATAGCAACCAGCAACCTCAGCCTTCCAAAAATTCCATTTTCAATCCGTTAACCACCCGGAATCCACGCGAGGAACCCGGGACTCCAACCAATCATACCAACCAATCCCAAAACACATTGTAGACTTGCCTGAGGCATCAAATCATATCAAACAACGCTAAAATCACGAATTACACCCAAATTCAAGCCTTATGAACTTTAGAACTTCAAACTTCTATTCGCGATGCTTAAACCTATCAAATCACGTCCGATTGACCTCAAATTTTGCACACAAGTCATATTTGACATTACGGACCTACTCCAACTTTCAGAATCGGATTCCGGAGCCGATATCAAAAAGTCCACTTCCGGTCAAACTTATCAAAAACCTTCAAATTTCTATCTTTAGCCAAATGGCTCCATAATGACCTACGGACCTTCGACTTACTTCCGATCGAGCTCCCAACTCCAGAATCACCATACGGAGCTATTCCCAAGCTCGAAATCCCAAACGGACATCGATAACACTGAAATGCACTTCAAGCCAAACTTAAGAAATTTCTTCCAAAATGCTAACTTCCACAATAGACGCCAAAACGCTCCCGGGTTATCCAAAACCAAATCCGGGTATAAGCCCAAGTCCGAAATCATCATACGACGTTCTGGAACCTTCAGATCCTGATTCCGAGGTCGTTTACTCAAAATTCCAATCCTAGCTCATTCTTTTAACTTTAAGCTTCTAAGATAAGAATTCTCTTTCCAAATCAACTCTGGACTTTCCGAAATTCAATTCCGACCACGCGTACAAGTCATAATACTTGAAATGAAGCTGTTCATGGCCTCAGACTACTGAACGGAGCGCTAGTATTTGAGACAACCAGTCGGGTCGTTACATTCTCTCCCACTTAAAAATACGTTCATCCTCGAATGTGCTGAGAACTTCACTAGAGTGGTCTGGAATCACTGTTTAACTTCTCATCTACCTTCCCGTGATACCACAACTCAGTTGAGCATATTAGCTCGATCAATTCCGAAGATATTCTCTTTTACTCAAGAAGATACGCCTTAAAGCCCAATTCCAACATCCATAACTCAATGCTACGCTTGTTTCCAACATGCGCTCATAATATCAATAACTACACGTTGTACCCAGACGTGACTGCATAAATTTGCTGAATTCACAACTTGCACCACTTTACTCATAGGACCACGATAACTTTCCCTGATCAATTAATCGAAATTCCACGAATCTGAGGCTCCCATTGTACCTCATGACCTACATAGGTCTTGCTCTAATTCTTACAATAACACCACGACGGAAGAGATGTGCAAAAACTCATAATCAACTGCCGAGCCAACCAATCGTTGAGCCTATACTTCTGAAAAGAAACATTACCACATTCTGAACCAAATAATGATTTATGCTCCTTAATATATTTCATGTAATCAGATTGCACTGATCCTAAATCCAACAACCTCGTCTCACCCAGTATGAACTGCTCAGGCAATAACCCATCCCGACATGAGCAAAAGTCTCATATAATGTCACAATGCGCTAATAGGCTACCAATTAGAATGTGATACAAAAAATAAAATGAACTCTGAAAGGAATTTTAATTACCCCACTCGCGAATCGTACATGCGACGCAGGCGCACAACTAATATGAGCTTCCTTCAGAAGATAGGAAACAGAACACAATAAACAGATATAGGGAACTGTACTGATATCACGCTGTTGCAGCGTGCAACCCGATCCAAACAACATAACCATGGCGGCATGCCACCCGATCCAAATAACATACCCATGGCAGCGTGCCAACCGATCCACACGTAGAACTCACATAAGGAGTTATACATCGAGCTAATTTGCTCATTACAACAAGATATCGAATTTGGTCACAAGCACGCTAAGTGCATAATACCATCCCTGAGGGGACATATAGCGCTATAAGCTACAAAGCTCAAGCACAACTGAGGTGCGATATACAATCTGAATCTCAAGAGACATTTTTCTCATAATACGTCATTTCTACGTGGATCCTCAACACATAAACAATTTCTCAAGCCGTCTCACAACTCCCACGGTGCAACGTATCACTACATGAAATATCTGACAACGAAATAACACCATGACTACTCCATAATGAGCGCATTACTGAAATGAACATAACTAGCCTGACATAGAGCCCATATTCACATTTAAATCCATCCACCGACCTCAAGTCGATCCTGATCATATCAAACTAAGCCAATAACCTTTCAAATGTCCATACTAAATTCCCTTTTCTCATAACACACAAACAATTGTTATAACCGGAGTACTCATCCACAATCCACAACCCAGTAACTGAGTGCCCTCCAGGCATATATTCTCAATTTAACGACATTATCGCAAACCTTCATACTTGGTTTAAATCTCTAATCATCAAAAACTCCTTTTCTGCTCATCCGAGCTCGCGACATCCTTGTCAACATCGAGCTGCAACTTTGATCTTCACTTCAAATTCCATACTACTCACTGCACCCCACATGCCAATATATGATAGAACATGCTTTTCATTATAACTCCGGAACCACTAATAGGTTAACACTTCATCATATGAAAACTTTTCACTTAACTCACTTCAGGAGATCCATAGTATCACATAGGTGAATTCTCATAACCATAGAATATGCAAATCTCTAAGTAGTGGTCTAAGCCACCATAGCCCTTCCGGCATCTGCTTCCACATAACAAGCCATAATAGTAGAATGCTTCTGAATAACATCAATTACGGCGGCTGACAAGCTTGATACGTACCGTCACAATCACTTGCATAACTTGATCACGCTGAAAGAAACTGATCACTAACACCAATATGCCAATTTCAACTATGGCCAATCAATATACCTTTTTCCAATTTATCCTTGATTGCCTTAGAGATAATACTAACTCCATCCAACACATAACATACTCCATCTGCACTCATCTCGAGTGGCCTTGATTCACGAGACCATGTTGTCTCAAATCCCACGAACCATTTCGTACCTCCCAATCGCCATATCGCAAGTCAAAATATCATAGAACATTCTGTGCCTCTTCTCATAGACTGCCACCAAGCTTGGTTCTTAACCGTACCTATAGGCTCGAAACCATTAGGCACCACACCTGACCACTTTTAATCCACTAGGGCCGTTGCTGAGAGCCACCCGCTCTGACTTGGCCCCGAATATAATCAACTCCATGAGTCTTCCGTCACATGAATACCCTCTTGGCGAAGAACCCGCCGAATCACTTCCTTGGGAACCCACATCTATACAAGGCAAAATCCTGATTCTTTCCCCTAAGTCTAAACATGGGCCAATAGGGCCAACGATAGCCCACCTTTAATACTTTCTTTGCTTAAATTACCATTTATGGTCCTTTCCGTGGCTGAAATAGCCCATCGATATGCTAATAGCCAAAAATCTCGCAAGTAGTTAACCATGCAACCCAATCATAAGTGGTGGGACTCTCCCACTTAGCATGAAGCCATTAGTTCACAAACCAAGAACTCACCTGTCCTCTTTATTTCTTATTGACATAACGTTGCGCAATCAACCGCCAAAGTTCTCGAAATCTTTCTGTAAAACCCCTTCTTATATACTGACTCATCAATCATATTTGCACAACCGATCCCTTTGCTATATAACTGATAGAATTCTTCACAGAAGCCTTTCCACCCACGCGACCGCTAACCTTCTCACTTGGGTAACCCACCTATAAAAGCTCTCCCTGGCATCTTCCAACGCTGCCGCACAGGGTACAATTATCACAGCATCTATAACACCCCCTGAGTCTGAGCTCGCTCTCCAGCTGCACAGGTTCATTTACCCCTCGTGGACATCATTTAATTGTGAGGTAACCCCATTCCAATTCAAAGTTATGCTGCATCCTTCTTTATTTAAGCGGCTCCTTCCCGTTATATTAAATCTCCTGCCGCACAAGAATCCCTACTTCAAATTAGATCTGTAGAACCCAACAACCAAACGCTAATATGCTCAAATCGCTCCAAACCCTCCTTAAGGTACGTGGTCATCCCACTGCAAATCCCATATGCAACTCTGCCACTCTCCCACTTTGGGCAAACTCACTTCTTTAATCAACTACTCGACCTGCGCTTCCTAAACCTGGCCTTTTAGAAGCTTAAAACTCCACCTGATACTTCCCACATGTCTTTCTCATCTTGCTGTTCAGTTGCTGCCTTAATAAAATTTATCTTCATAGCATTTGAATCCATAAATTGCTACTAGCTTTAAACTTTTCCGAAGGTTATCTTCATCGAACCGCCAACATTAGAAATACTGATTCAATCCTGAACCATCGCACCTTGTGATATTTGATGGTTGTACCTCCGATACTATTTCACAATATCTTGCCCCAAAGGCGAATTGTAGAAGATCATAACATCAACAAACTTAGTATGTTCAATTAGGACAACGACATCCCATCATAGAAGAAAACTCTACAATGCTTGCAATTACCAAGCCTCATTACTTTCACTAGCCCATATCTGACCATCCTTAGCTCGATTGTCTTTCCCCTCCCGGGAATAAAACACTGAATCTCTTGATTGTGCCCTGAGTAAACCTCCCTTCAAGTCATTCACTGCCTCCGGCACGTAGGAAATCATCCTACCATCATATCACTACTGCGGAACAATCGTTCATAAGCATCACAACAACTTATGCCTAACCTCAGAGCTCTCAGAAGCACCGCTATTGGGCTGAAACAATAAAATATCCTTCCACAAGGCGACTATAATATCTCATATGATTATACCGGGAGGGACATCCCGCACCATATTCATAATATCATTACAATTCTTCAATTCTTAATGAATAGCAAGCGTTTCGCGTCACATAAGATTGAGTAGGAAGGAGACAAAGGAGTAAGCCTCCATGAATCAAATCGCACGACAAGGAATCAAGAAGGAAAGTACTCCTAACAATCTGTAGCCTCCCGAGGATAAGTACAGATGTCTCTATACCGATCCCCGAGACTCTACTAGACTTGCTAATGACTCATGAGACCCTAGGAACCTAGTGCTCTAATACCATACTGTCACGACCCAAAATCCACTAAGGGTCATGGTGGCGCCGGACACTGCTGTCAGGCAAGCCAACCAAATTACTTAATCAAAATCTCGTTTTAATACTTTTGAAATCTAGGATTTTCCTTCAAATTTAGCAATTTTAAAGAATATAGTCTCAAATTAAATTTAAATGACAAGCAGTTAATACAATACTTCAAACCATCTCAGAACCCGGTGTCACAAGTGCATGAGCATCTACTGACAAGAAAATAAAATACAATATCCGTCCGAAATACAGTGGACAGGAAATAAATACAGTACACTGGAGGGGACTGCTCTAGCTGCGGCCGTCTCGAATGATGCAGCTCACTTAGTCCCAAAATCATCCGTGCTGCTACGCCCAGTAGGCTACTAGAGTTACATATACCTGTGCAATAAAAATGCACAGAAGTGTAGTATGAGTACGTAAACAACGTGTACTCAATGAGTATCCCGCCTAATCTCGAAGAAGTAGAGACGAGATGGTCGACTTCAACACTTCCTAGAGGTCCAATAATAATATACTAAAAGTATGAGGAAATCATGGATTTGTATAGCAGTTTTAACTCACAAAGCGAGCAAACTGGTAAACACCTTCAACAAATAATAAAGGATTTTCAAGGTTTACTTTTTATTATTTTATCAATTTATATCAAGCCATGAAAGGCAATATCCATATTTAAAATTCTCAGGAAACGATATATATCATGCGCAAATCATGCCGAGGTCGACGACCCGCTCCAACAGAAATGTAAATTGTGCACCGCCGAGGGTCGAACGGCCCGAACCATAGGTGCATCTATTTAATCTGCTGAGGCATTCGGCCCATTCCATAAAAAAACACATACCCTGCTCGCGAATCATGCATGCGACGCAGGTACACATAAGGATACATGCTCAATCAGTTAATTAAGAACTTATCGGGGGATATTTATCCAAATAAAACCAATTCTCTTTTAACAAATTTTAATAAATGAAGTTTAATCCTTTTAGAAATTCACTTACAAATTCAACGTGACTCAAGCAATTCAAGCTATCAATGGGTTCATAAATAATCCAAGTATAACATGTTTTTGGGTCCTAACTACCCGAATAATAGCATAATAGTAGTTACGCACAGACTCTCGTCACCTCGTGCGTACATAGCCCCCCTCCCCCCATGCAAATAGTAGCACATAATCAATTATTTCACCTATGGGGACAATTCCCTCTTACAAGGTTAGAAAAGAGACTCACCTCGCTCCGAAGATCTATAACCGGCATTCCACGCCCTTCCGAAGGCTCTACTTGATGCACCACACTCCAAAACTAGCCAACGGTTACGCAAATCCATTAATATATGCTCAATTATTCATTACAATCTAATTTATAGCAATTCCTAACTCCGATCGAAAAGTTGACCAAAACGCCCTTGGGCCCACATGCCCGGAATCCGAAATTTTTTCGAAGATAAAGATTACCCATGACCTTAGGAACTTAAATATATAATTTTCTCTAAATTCCATTCCCAAAATCGTAGCTAAATTCCAAGAATATAATTTCTAGATTTTTCTACCAAAACTCCAAATTTTTACCCATTTACATACCAAAATCTATACATAATTGATGTATTTAACTCAAAATAGGTGGGGATATCTTACCTTGTCGTTGATGACGAAAATCCCCCTTTGAAGCTCCCCAAAATCGCCCATGCCACAAGGAAAATGGGTGGAATGAACTCAAACCCCGATTTTAAACATCCCTTCTGCCTCTAGCAATATCCGTATCTGCGGTCCTATGACCGCTTCTGTGGTTCTGCAGGTGTGGCCGCTCTACGGCATCTGCGGTCCTTCCCAGGCCCTCTTATTTTTGCTTCTGCGACCCCTCTATCGCAGATGCGGTTCCGCATCTGCGGCTCCTCGACCGCATCCACGGCCCCCCTTCGCTTTGGTCCAAACCGCATCTGCGGGTCCTCTAGCCGCATATGCGGCTCCGCACCTGCGGCCCATTATTTGCAGGTGCGGTTATGATAGCAACCAGCAACCTCAGCCTTCCAAAAATTCTATTTTTGGTCCGTTAACCACCCGGAATCCACTCAAGGCCCCCGGGACTCCAACCATTCCCAAAACACAATGCGGACTTGCTCGAGGCCTCAAATCACATCAAACAACGCTAAAATCACGACTTACACCCCAATTCAAGCCTTATGAACTTTAGAACTTCAAACTTCTATTCCCGGTGCTTAAATCTATCAAATCACGTCCGATTGACCTCAAATTTTGCACACAAGTCATATTTGACATTACGGACCTACTTCAGCTTTCGGAATCAGATTCCGACCCCGATATCAAAAAGTCCACTTTCGGTCAAACTTATCAAAAATCTTCAAATTTCTATCTTTAGCCAAATGGATTCAAAATGACCTACGAACCTCCGAATTCACTTCTGATCGCGCTCCCAACTCCAGAATCATCATAGAGAGCTATTCCCTGACTCAGAATCCCAAACGGACATCGATAATATTGAAATGCGCTTCAAGCCAAATTTAAAAAATTTCTTCCAAAATGCTAACTTCCACAATAGGCGCCAAAACGCTCCCGGGTTATCCAAAACCTAATCCGGGCATATGCCCAAGTCCGAAATTATCATACGAACCTGCTGGAACCTTCAGATCCCGATTTTGAGATCGTTTACTCAAAATTCCAATGCTAGCTCATTCTTTCAACTTTAAGCTTCCGAGATAAGAATTCTCTTTCCAAATCAACTCTGGACTTCGTGAAATTCAATTTCGACCATACGTACAAGTCATAATACCTAGAATGAAGTTGTTCATGGCCTCAGACTGTTGAACGGAGCGCTAGTACTCGAAACAATCAGTCGGGTCGTTACACAAGTATTATTAATACCATGTAACTTTGCTTGAATAGGTTTTAGGCAATGAACATATTAATGTCAAAGTCAAAAACTTTATATATGCTAATGGTAGGTTATATAAAAGAATTCAGATGTATTTTTTTTAATTCAGTTGTATTTAGTTGTATTTAACTGTCAAATCCAGTTGTATTCAGTAGCATTCATTCAGATGTATCTTTCAAGTTCAGTTAATACATATTAAAGAATACAAATTCAGCTGTATTAAACATGTTTTACGTAATCAGTTGTATTCAACTGTACTCAGTTGTATTCACCCGTTTTATTCAGCAGTATTTAGTTGTATTCAAGTATATTATTCAACTATATTCAGTTTTATTTTGATGTATTCATTTACATTCAGTGCTACTCAACTGTGTTATTCATAAAAATACAGCAGCTGTATCCAGTTCATATATATTTATCTGTATAAAAATACTTCAACTATATGTATAGAGGAACTATTAAACTTGCCATATGTATAGAGGAACTATACCTTATTTTGTATAAAATTTGTATCAATCGAGAAACAGGAGAAGAGAATGGAAGAAGTTCGATCAGATGTTGCTCTGGTTTTTCGCTGTATTCACGTTTCTGAGTTGATTTGTTTGAGCAGAATACAAATTAATGTGTACTAGTTTTAGTTCGTTGAGTTAATTTAGGAGAATATCATGTGATTTGATTTCCTTCCGTTTTTAACCAGTTTAACCTTTCAAATTTTGCGCAGATACGTTACTGTATTTCACGTTAATGCCGCTTGAATACAGCTAAATATATATCAAATTTAGCTGGAATTTCCTTTTTAACGCCTATTTTTTAGTTGTATTAATGAATACAACAGCTTAAATATATGAGAATACATTGTATAAAAGAGTAATTTGTGGAAATTAAAAGTCCGCAAGTGAAAATCATTATTTCATAGTTCATACACCTTCAATAAAGTTTTTTATTGTTAGCCTTAAGTTTTGAATTTCAAATTTTATAAATACTCATGGCAGGTTTTATTTAGACATAATGTGGTTCGTTTCGTTCTTCAACATTGCAGGTTGCATTTATTAACATAACCAGTGTAATTGTCCCACGACCGAAATAGAAATAGAAACTAAAAAGAAATGAAAAGACAAATATTTTACATGTATTCTTTATTGGTATAGAATCTTCCTACCGAAAATTTCTCTATTCAAGAGTTCGAACTCATCTATCCTACCACAAGCTTTTGCTGATTAAAAATCTTATGTCTTCCTTTTCCACAATGAAATAAATATTTCACTCTTTTATTGTCCATATAATAGCCTCATTTATGCAAATTTCTTATTGTATTTTAGAAAATTTGCTCCTTAATGTACTTATTAGTATTCCAAATTAGTGTAACCCCCTTTCACTCAGTTAGTCTTTATCTAATATCTTATTATTATTCATTTCTCTTATTCATGTTAGAACTTAGCAATATTTAAAATTCAATATGTAAGGTAGAACGTGATTAATTCTCTAATCAGAAAAAAATAAAAAGATAAAGGAAATGTAAAAAATAAAATGAGAGAAAAGGTAAATACATTTCTTGATGTATGAGAGATGCCATCGTTCACTTTCAGCATGCCACTTGGTAGTGTCTAGAGATCTAATAATATTAGTGGGTACTTAAAATGAAAGGAAAATGTAGATCCGTTACTCAGCTGCGTAAAATTATTGAGTGAAGTCACTTTTCTTTTATTTCTAAAGATAAAGTCACTCAACTATTTTTATTGCACTCTTATAATCAATCAGCCAGATTTATTGATTTTTTCGGTGGAAAATGCTGATTTGGCAGTCCACATGTACTTTTGGTCTACATAAAATAATTAACGCCAAAACATAATATAAAATTCACCCATACACCCAATCCATCTCGATCCGATCCGTTTATAAGAAAGAGTGTTGTAAGACTTTTTGGTGAATTTTTATCTTTATAAACAGTCTGAATCGTGTGTACGAGTGGGTTTACATGCTTTGTTCGGGTGTTAATTATTCTATACTTGGGAATTTGTCGCGTTTATAAATGACAACAATGCATATTTAGAAATAATTTTTTTATAAAATAAATTGAGGTAGAATAGATATTTTTCAAGTATAAATGCACAAAAATCAATTATATTTGGTGTATATTACAATATAAATATTTTTTATAAAACTAGCGCTCATGTAGATTGTATTATATACGTAAGTTCTCTCTTTTTCATTGATACAAATGAATTACCCATTAAGGTTCAAGCATCAAGAATTTAAAGTCCAAAAGTTTTCACCGACACAGAGAGCTCAGCTTTTGTAGTCACATATATAAGAAGAATAAAGGAGCATCAAGAATCTAAAGTTCAAAATATGTAATTATTTCAAATGTCTGTTATTGCAAAGTTCATAATAATTCATACTTTACTTTGGTTAAGATATGTCAGCAACTCTCAAATGCCCATTACTGCAATATCCTCCATTGGAAATAACAGATTCAATCCTTGCTTAGACATCATGTGCCTAGAAGAGACACAGAACGAAAAAGATATTAAAGGAAATAACACCTTCACTTATTCCTACTGGATTCTTGATTAAAGAAATCATATCAATATAACGAGAACCACAACATGTTGTAATAAAATACCTCATCTAGAATAAAGAACAATCAAGTAAATCATCGCCAGCAATCGTTTTGATAGTAAGCTGGGAGAATGTATCACTTTAGTTACGGGTTCAATTTAATCCATAACTTTCGAAGCAAAATATAAGTTTATGTGTACAAAGTCACTAAAATTGAATAGTCTTCATCACCTTTTTGTTGTTTCGACGGAGAGTATTTTTATACGGAGAATTCTCTGCAATTTGAGAAACTATTGTGTCGTTTGTGGGGATGTATAATGTCATGACCCAAAATCCACTAAGGGTCGTGTTGGCGCCGGACACCTCTGTTAGGCAAGCTAACTAGAATATTAATTAAATTCTCGTTATAATAATTTTAAAAACATTTCTTTTATACGATTTAAACGAGACTCAGTATATTCCTTCGAATGAATAATGAAATATTTAAACAACTTTTAAGATTTCCAAATAATCCAAATACATCCCCAGAACCCGGTGTCACAAGTACATGAGCAACTACTGATAAGAAAGATAAAATACAACCTCAGTCTGAAATACGGTGGACAGGGAATAAAATACAAAGGCTGAAAGGAACTACACTAGTTGCGGTCTCCTCGAATGATGCAGCTCACCTAGTCCCAGAAACGTCTGTGCTGCTACGTGCAGTAGGCTGCTAGAGGTATATATATACCTGTACGACAAAAATGCACAGAAGTGTAGTATGAGTACGTAATCAACGTGTACTCAGTGAGTATCCTTCCTAATCCCGAAGGGGTAGAGACGAGATAGTCAACTCGACACTCTCTAATAGTCCAATGATTATTTATCCTTAATATACATATTAAACAGTGGATTTATTTTATAAACATGATTTTAATCCAGATAGAGGAAACAAGTAAACACATAATTCTTTCATAGGAAATTTTCCAAGATTTCTTTTCATTATTAACAAAATGATCTCGAGCCAGAGTGAAGCATGTAACAACTTAAATAAGTCTAGGTTGCAATACAAGCATGCGCAAATTACACCGAGCGACGACCCGATCCAATAGAAATAAATGTGCACTTGCCGAGTGTCGACGACGCGCCTATAGATGCATCTATTACCCCGCTCGCGAATCATTAATGCAACGCGGTCAACATAAAATAAACAATCACCCTGCTCGCGAATCATCCATACGACACAGGTGCACATAATATACATGCTCAAATAGCCAATTAGAATTTTATCGGGGAATAATTATCCAAATAAACCAATTCTCTGTTTAACAATTCAAGAAATAATGTTTAATCTCTTTTTAAATTCTTTTACTAATCAAAGGTGATTTAAATAATTCAAGTCATCAATGGGTTCACAATTAATCCAAGTATAACATGCTGATGGGTATTAACTACCCAGACAATAGCATAATAGTATCTACGAACGAACTCTCGTCATCTCGTGCGTACGTAGCCCCCACATATAGGAGCACATAATCAATTATTTTACCTATGGGGTAAATTCCCCCTCACAAGATTAGAAAGGAGACTCACCTTGCTCCGAAGATCCACAACCGACATTCTAGATTTTTTCGAAGACTTGCTCCAAAACTAGCCAACGATCATACAAATTCATTAATATATGCTTAATTATACTTTACAACCCAATTTATAACAATTTTTAACCCCGAACTAACAGTTGACAAAAATGCCCTCGGGCCTACGTGCCCGGAATCCAAAATTTTTCGAAGATAAACTTTACCCATGAACTCACGAACTCAAATATATGATTTTCTCTTAATTCCATATTAAAAATCATGGTCAAAATCCAAGAACACTAATTTTCTAGGTCTTCCTCTAACCCTCAATTTTCTACCCATTTTCATACTAAAATCCATACATAATTAATGTATTTAACTCAAAATAGGTAGGAATAACTTACCTTAACATTGTTGATGAAGATCCTCTCTTGAACCCTTCCAAGAATTGCCCAAGCCATGAAAAATGTGAGAGAAATGGCCAAAATCCGACTTTAAAACAATGCTTCTGCCCCAGCTATTTCCGCTCCTGCGGAATTATTCTCGCTTAAGCGGTTCCGCTTTTGCGGTCAAAAGCTGCTTCTGCGGTCCTGCGCTCAGCTCCCCTTTTCCGCTTTTGCGGTCCTGGGCTCAGCTCCCCTTTTCCGCTTGCGATACCCTCTTCCGCAGATGCGATCCCGCTTCTACGGAACCTTGACCGCATCTGCGGTCCACGAATTTCAAACAAATCCGCTTCTGTGGTCCCATTTCCGCAGAAGCGAAAATGCCAGCAACCAGATCCTTCAGCCTTCTTCAAAATTCCATTTTTGATCCATTAACCACCAGGAATCCACCCGAGGCCTCCCGGGACCTCAACCAAACCTACCAACCAATCCCAAAATACATTACGGACTGGCTCGAGGCCTCAAATCATATCAAACAACGCTAAAATCATCAATCAACCTCTAATCCAAGCTTTATAAACTTTGAACTTTTCAACTTCTACTTCCGATGTTTAAACCTATCAAATGATGTCCGATTGATATCAAATTTTGCGCACAAGTCATATTTGACATTATGAACCTACTCCAACTTCCGAAATCGGATTCCGACCCCGATATCAAAAAGTCACTCCCGGTCAAACTTCTCAAAAACCTTCAAATTTCTATCTTTAGCCAAATGGCTTCAAAATGACCTACGGACCTCCGAATTCATTTCCAATTGCGCTCCCAACTCCAGAATCACCATACAGAGCTACTCCTAGTCTCATAATCCCAAACGAACATCGATAACGCTGAAATTCACTCCAAGCCAAACTTAAGAAATTTCTTCCAAAATGCTAACTTCCACAATAGGCACCAAAATGCTCCCGGGTTATCCAAAACCCGAACCGGGCATATCCCAAGTCCGATATCATCATACGAACCTGCTAGAACCTTCAGATCCCGATTCCGAAGTTGTTAACTCAAAATCCAATCCTAATTCATTCTTTCAACTTTAAGCTTCTCAAATGAGAATTTTCATTTAAATTTTACTTCTATCTTCCTGAATTTAAATTCCGACCATGCGAACAAGTCACAATACCTAAAATGAAGCTGCTCATGTCCTCAGACTGCTGAACGACGCGCTAGGGCTCAAAACGATCGGTCGGGTCATTACATTCTCTCCCACTTAAACATATGTTCGTTCTAGAACGTGCTGAGAACTATACCGAAGTAGCCTGAAATCACTGCTTAGCACCTCGTGCACCTTCCCGTGCTACCACAACTTAGTTGAGCATATTAGCTCGATAAGTTCTGAAGATACTCCCCTTTATTCAAGCAAATAAGCCTTAGAGCCCAATTCCAACATCAGGAATTCTATGCCAGGCCTGTTTCCAATATACGATCACTGTATCAATCACTATATGTTGTACTCAAATATGACTGCATAACTCTGCTGAATTCACACTTTGCATCACTTTACTCATAGGACCACAATAAAATTTCTGTTTGAATTAATCGAAATTCCACGAATCTGATGCTCCCATTGCACCTCATGACCTACATAGGTCTTACTCTAACTATTACAATACCGTCACGATGGATGAGATGCCGAACTTCATAATCAACTGCTGAGTCAACCAATCATCGAGTCTATACTTCTGACAAGAAACATTACCACATTCTGAACCAAATAATGATCTTCGCTCCTTAATATACTTCATATAATCAGATTGCACTGATCCTAAATCCCACAATCTCATCTTACCCAATACGAACTTCTCAGGAAATAAGCCACTCCGAATGCGATCACAAGTCTCATATGACGCCACAATATGCCAATAGGCCACCAATACGAACACAACACAAATATGAAATCGAACTCTGGAAGGAATTACCTATCCCCCGCGCTAATACGGACTTTTCTTAGAAGATAGGAAGCGAAACACAAAAAAAATAACATATAGAGGACCAGACTCGACATCACTCTGTTCTGGCGCACAACCAGATCCAAATGACATACCCATGGCGGCGTGCCACCTGATCCACACACAAATCTCACATAAGGAGATTGCACTTCGAGCTAAATCTGCTCATTATAATAAAAATGTCGAATTTCGATCGCAAGCACGCTAAGTGCATAATACCATCCCTGAGAAAACACATAACGCCATAGGCTACAAAACTCAAGCACAACTGAGGTGCGATACAAGATCTGAATCTCAAGAGCCATTCTGGTCACATAACATCATCGCCACGCGGAACCTCAACACATAAGAATTTACCAAGCCATTTCACAACTCATATGGCGCAATGCATCATTACCTGGAATAGCTGATGACAAAATAACACCCCGACTGTTCCTTCATAGGGAACGCTCGCTGAAACGAACACAACTGGCCTGATATAAAGCCATGTTCACAAATAAATCAACCCACCGATCTCAAGCCGATTTCTGATTGCACCAACTTGGCCAATGACCTTTCAAAGGTCCGTAGTAACTCTCTTTTGCCTCATATCACGTAAAAATAACCATCATAACCGGAGCAACCTCCTCAGTTCATAACCCAATATACAAAGTGCCCTCCAGGCATACATTCTCAAATTAATGATATTATCACAATCCTCATACTTGGTTTAAATCTTTAAACAATCAAGTGACTATATGTCACACTTATACAATCTTCCTGTGGGACTCGCTCCTACAATCTTTCGAAATAAATAACGGGTCCGCACATCTAAACCATCGAACGCACTAACGCTAAAAAGCGATCCAGAATCCTTAACCAGGATGCAAACCCTATTCCACAACACATCGATCTCAGGTGACGCTGAGGACGATACCAATATACTCTAATCATTCAGCCTCTTCCTTGCTCATCCGAGCCCGTGACATCCTTGTCAACACCGAACTGCAACCTTGATCCTCACTTCACATTTCCATACCTCTCACCGCACCCAACGTGCCAATATACGATAGGACACGATTTTCATCATAACTCCGAATTCATTAATATTTTCACATTTCATCATATAAGAACCTTGCACTTAACTCACTTCAGGAGAATCATAGCAATACACAGGTAATTTCCCATAACCGTAGAATATGCAAATCTGCAAGTAGTAGTCCAAGCCACCATAGCCCTTCCGAAAACCGTTTCCACTTAACAAGCCATAAAAGAAGAATGCCCCTGATAAATCATCAATCACGGCGGCCGACAGGCCTCACACGTACCACCGAAAATCATACACATAACTTGATCTCGCGGACCGAACTGATCACTGGCCCCAATATGCCAATTCAACTATAGCTAATCAATTTACCTTCTTCCAATTCCTCCCTACTTGCCTTAAAAATAAGACTAACTCCATTCAACACATAACATACTTCATCTACACTCGCCCCGAGTGACCTTGAATCACGAGACCAGGCTGTCTCCATTCCCACGAACTATTCCATATCACTCAAATGCTACGCCACAAGTCAAAATATCATATTACATCCTGGGCACCTTCTTATAAGCTGCTACAAAGCTTGATTCTTAACTGTACTCGTAGGCTCGAAATCATTGGGCACCACACTTTAACTTCTGAATTCACTAGGACCATTATTGAGAGCCACCCACTCTGACTTGGTCCCGAATATAATTCACTCCATAAATCTTATAACACACGAATACTCTCTCGGTGAAGCACCCGACGAAATCGCTTTCTCTGAAACCTGTATCCATACAAGGCATAAATCCTGAACCTTTTTCCAAGTCCGAACATGAGCCAACAAGGCCAACCATCGCATGCCTCCAACAATTCATTTGCTCGAATTACCACTTATGGTATTTTCTCGTAGCTGAATTAATCCATCAATATGCTAATAACCAGAAATCACGCAAGTAATTAATCATATAGCCCAATCATAAGCGGTGGGACTCTCCCACTTAGCTTGAAGCCATCATTTTACCATTCTTGAGTTCGCCTGACCTTTTTACCTCTTATTGACATAAACTCGCGCCATAAGTTATCAAAATTTCTCGGAATCTTCCTGTAAATCCCCATATTTCACATTCTGAATCATTAACCACATTCGCACGACCGATCTCTTTGTTGAACAACCAATATAATTCTTTGCAGAAGCTTCGCCAACCACGCGACCGCTAACCTGCTCATGGGGAATAACCCACCTAGGGGAATCACCTTTCGACATCTTCCCATGCCGCTGTATGGGGTACATTCACTATGACACCAATAGCCCATTCTGAGTCTGAGCTCACCTTCTAGTTGCACAAGTCCATTCGCCCCTCGCGGACATCATTTAAATGTGTGGCAATATCCTTCCAAATTCAGGGTTATGCTGCACCCTCCTCCATTTCAAGCAGCTGCTTTCCGCCATATCAATCTTCTGTCGCATAATAGCCTATACTTCACATCATACCCGCAGGCTTCAATCACCAATCATTAAAATCCCCAATTCGATCCAAACTCTCTTTAAGGCGCGTAGTCATCCTACTACCAAGCCCATATGCAATCCTCGCCACTCTCCCACTTTGGCAAAACTCATCTCTTTAATTAACCACTCGACCTTGCTCCTCATACTTGTCCTTCTAGAAGTTTTAAACACCACCTCACACTTCCTACATGTCATTCCTCATACTATACTGCTCAATTGTTGCCTTAAATGAAATCTATCTTTGTGGCACTTGAATCCACCATTGCTGCTAACTCTAAACCTTTCCAAAGGTCATCTTTATCGAGCCGTCAACATTAGAGATTCTGATTCGATCTTAAACCATTGTATCATGCGATATCTGACAGTTGTACCTCCAATACTATTTCACAATATCCTGCCATAAAGGCGAATTGTAGCAGATTATAACATCGACAAACTTAGTACGTTCCTTTAGGACCACGACACCCTCTCATAAAAGAAAGCTCCACCACGCTTGCAAATACCAAGCCTTATTACTTCCACCCGTCCCCATCTGGCCATTCTTAGTTCTATTGACTTTCCCCCATCGGGAATAAAATACTGAATCCCTTGATTACATAATGAGTAAACCTCCCTTCAATTTATTCACTGCCCCGACACGTGGGCAACACCCTACCATTACAACGACACTGAAGAATAATTGCTCATAAGCATCATGGCAACCTATGCCTAGCCTCAAGGCTCTTAGAAGTTCTATTACTGAGCTGACACAATAGAATATCCCTCCATAATGCCACTACCATAGTCCAATCAACTATACCGGAAAAAATCATCCCGCACCACATTTGTAGTGCCATTACAATCCTTTAATTTTCGATTTATAACAAGTGCTCGCGTAAGATTGAATAGGAAGAAATCAAAGGCATAAGCCTCAAAGGAATCGAACTGCATGATAAGGAAATCAAGAAGGAAAGTACTCCTAACAACCTTGTAGCCTCTCGAGGATAAGTACAGACGTCTCTATACCGATCCGCGAGACTCTACTAGACTTCATCATGACTCGTGAGACCGACGGAAACCTAGTGTTCTGATATCATGTCGTCACGACGCAAAATCCACTAAGGGTCGTGGTGGCACCGGACACCTCTGTCAGCAAGCCAACTAGAATACTTAATTAAATTCTCATTATTACAATTTTGAAAATATTTCTTTTATACAATTTAAACAAGACTCAGTATATTCCTCTGAATAAATAATGAAATATTTAAACAACTTTTAAGATTTCCAAATAATCCAAATACATCCCCAGAACCCGGTGTCACAAGTACATGAGCAACTACTGATAAGAAAGATAAAATACAACCTCAGTCCGAAATATGGTGGACAGGGAATAAAATACAAAGGCTGAAAGGAACTACACTAGCTGCGGTCGCCTCGAATGATGCAGCTCACCTAGC
>MU668722.1:52663-64234 GCA_026770625.1 Nicotiana glauca
GTTCCTGTATGCAATTTCAATGTGTCTAATTCTGAGATCATGAGTCATTTTGGGGGAATAATGTTAATATGAATAGCAGAATGAATATGGTTAGCAAATAATGTTTGCCTTTAAGAATCTTTAGGAACTTCCCAATAGAAAATCATAGTCGCTTTTAGGTTTGCCCTTTAAATAAAATATGAGACGAGCCTCGTCGAATAAAATACATAAATTGCGGGGCCCTCAATAAATGATTAAAATAAAACATTTAGAATTCGGGATGGGCCATTTGGTGAATTTTGCGGCCCTCCCCAAAGATAATAACGCGCTAGTCACTTTAGGCGCGCTTTTAATAATTTACTTTCTTAAACTCGGGTGCACATTTATGTGATCCAAATCCAAATCTCAACGGAGTCGAAATACGTCAATAACCACGGGTGCATTGATATGACGTGGTTCGAGATGTGTTTTCACGACGTTGCAATTCTCTTTTAAAAATAATAATAATAAAAGCGGTTAAAAGTTAAAATTTGCACATAGGTTCATAATTGTTAAAATCAGATAATTTAAGCCAAATATGACAGTTGAGCGACAGTGCTAGAACCACAGAACTCGGGAACGCCTAACACCTTCTCCCGGGTTAATAGAATTCCTTATCCGGATTTTTGGTTCGTAGACTGTAATATAGATTCAACTTTTTCCTCGATTCGGGATTCAAACCGGTGATTTGGGACATAATAAATCTCTCAAGTGGCGACTCCAGCTCTTAATAACAAATCTCGTTTCGATTGTCCTTTAATTGGAAAAACTCCCTTTACCATACCCTTCGCGGGGTGCGGTAGCGTAAAAAGGAGGTGCGACAGTTCTGGCGACTCTGCTGGGGAAAGACCCAGAACCACTGGTTCAGGGTTAGAAATCCAAGCTTGGAATAATTGTTGTATTTGGCTTTATTTATTATCTGATTTTATATGATTGGCTTAAATGTGCAAAATGATGCTTTTTTTACCGCTTTGATATTATTTGAACTGTATATATAAACTGTGTCGAATCCCTTCTCTTCTTATCTTTGGGGATGTGCTCGCTGGTCGAGACTCCCTATTCTGTTAGTGTCATACCTTGAAATAAGAAAGAGGCTCGGAAAGTTTCTAAGCCGGCTGGCCTTTTAGTTCCTGGAAAGGAGCTCCTTCCTCGACTCGAGTTGTCCGCTCGGGTACACGGTCTAGAATAAACACCCAGGTTTTTAACCTAGTATAACAAAACCTCATGCTGGATCCCTAGTAGGAACGCTTATTTGCATCATGTTGCATTCGACTTAGGAGACTCAACACAGAGGTTGGGTCCGTCTAGGACAGGCAACTGAAATGAAAAAGACTATCCTGCTACATCCTGTTTGTTTTACGCATTTATTTGCTTCAGACTTGCATGCTGACTGGCTTCTGAAAATCGGGAATACTAGAAAATTATAAAAAAGGGAAAAAAGAGAAATAGCAGTGTAGGGAGATAACTATTTTTTTTAGAAAAATAAAACCAATATCCAAGTAGTGTCGAAACTCCAAGGAAACGAAAAGGAAAGAAAAATGTTTTTTTTAGTTTAACTTATTTGAAAAAAAAAAAAGAGCCTTGTTTTCAAATTTAGTTTATTCTCTTTGGCAGAACTACGCTGGTTTGATTCTCACCGGATGTGAGATACGTAGGCAACCTTCATCGGGTCCAACTTCCCCTTTTTGCAAAAATAGCCAAAAAAATGTCAAAATTAATATTTTCGCCATGAGTAAAGTCCGGTGATGCCGTTTTGTCGAAAATAGCCGAATGTTCTCGAAAGGGACGCCGGAAGGCTGATTTTGCATAAACGGCACCTTTGGTCATTTTTTAGATTCGGGCCGGTTGACCCATACAACCTTAAAATCTTCGTCCCCTAGGCGCTGAAAGGCCGTATTTGCAATACCGGGTCCTTTATTTTAATTCAAAAAAAGGAGAATCATGAATAAGTCGGGTGATGCCGTTTTGTCAAATATAACCGAATGCTCCCGAAAGGGACGTCGGAAGGCTGACTTTGCATAAACGGCCACTATTAGTCATTTTTTTAGATTTTGGCTGGTTGACCCACAGCCTTAAAATATTCGTCCCCGAGGCGCTGAAAGGTCATGTTTGCAAAACCAAGTCTTTTATTTTAATTTGAAAAATAAGAAAAAAAAAAGTCAGTGGGAAAATGAATGCCGTTGTGATTTTTTGTCAAAATAAGTCGAGCCAGCTTCGGTAGTGTATTAAATCGTTCTTGCCGAGATAGCCTTAGAGTATCTTTCAGTTGTCGAAAGGCTATTTTCATAAAAGAACGGGCAAGTTTGTAAAAGTGTCATAAAAAAGATCCTCCCCGGCCTCAAAATTCATGAGAAAGTGGGAAGGGGCCACGTTTGCAAAAACAGTCATTTGGTTAAAATTGGCAAATAGGGGAAGGAATCTGTCCGTTTATTTTTGAATTTGTAATTCTTTTGATTAGAGTATGTGGGTTGTTTGATTTTGAGTTTGTAGGTCGTCTTTTCGTCAGAGTCTGTTAGTTTAAGTTGTGTAATCAAAGTTGGTTTTGTTATGAAAATCGAAAATCCAAAAAACATGTTTTATTATTGTCTACCTTTATCGGCGCGAACTAGGCACGGTCTGATTCATGCGGGGTCATGATACGTAGGCAATCTCCATAAGATTCGACCACAACTAAAAAAAATGAAAAAATGGAAAAAAAAATGAAAAAAAGATGTTGTTAATAATAAGGACCGACCGAGTCCATCCTAACATGTTTTGTTTTGAATTAAAGAGAAAAGTTGAGCTGATTGGTTGTGGTTCCCAAAATAACTCTTCCCTGCAACGCAAAGGCAAAGGACAATGGCAGAGAACCTCAGAACTGAGTGGGTTGATACCGGTGCTCAAAAGCAGTTGGTTTAACAGGACGCTGGCTTGGCTGATGAAGCGATTTATTGAGAACAATGGGATGAAGACAGTGTGAAGGTCCTAATATTGTTGATGCATAAGTCAATAGCTAAGATATTGAGCTTGGCAATTGGAAAGACGCTCCATCTCTTGGTCAACCGGAGAGGAGCCTTGGTGATTTATTTTTCATTTCTGTTGTCTAGGTTATTTCGGTGTTGTAATCTGGATATTGCCTTGTAAATCAAACCCTTCTATCTTTTCAGTTCTGTCAGTTCTGTTGGTCATAGTACCTCATTTAGTGTCGTCTAGGTTTGTTCTAAAGGTTGTAACCCAGTTTATGTTATACAAACTCTTCCCCCCGTCTGTCTAATGCAATTCTCTATCTTCCGTTATTTCTAGTCATTTTTCTTTAATCTAAGTCTTTCCTCTTTATAGTCCTTGTTCTGTCAATGCTAGTGACATGACATGCGCGCATAATTTTGGCCTAATCTTAAAAGTTAATCTTAAAGCCATTGGGAGGTGATCGGGACATAAGAACGGTTTGAAATTACTTGGTACCCGAGTCATGTGAAACTTGGGCAAATAAAAAGAAAACCGTAAAGGAAAGTTGGCCAAATTGACATGGGGTCGTTCATGATAATGAAAATAAGAGTGTTGCCCAACAGTGCTTTAAAAATGACAAATGGAAAGGCGAATGTGCGGATATGGCACAATCAGAAGTTAGGGAGAATGTTAATCGTGTTGTTTGCACTTGGTATGTTTTGAAGATTGGGATGACGAAGGCATTTTGTTCTGTTATCTAAACACTTTATCCTTCGTTACCCCTTTGAGCCTTATTTGATTTCTTTCATACCCCTCCTTCAGAATCGGTAGCAAAAATTAGAAACACAAACGTAGAAGATAAAGAAAAAGAAAAAAAAAAGAAAAAGAAAACAACAAAAACCACAAAAGATAAAGAAGAAAAAGAGAAAAATAATAAGTGGAAAGGAAAACTAGAACAATGAGGAATTGGGAACTACGTTTGACCTTATTCCTCAAAGAGGATACGTAGGCGCTTTACGGCTCGGTCATAGTATAACTAAAAAAAAAATCGAAAAATTCCCAGGCAGAAACTGGGGCAAAAGTTGTGTTTGTTGTAAGGAAATCTAGTTCCGAAGGTTGTAATTTTAAAACAAATTGATGTGTTTTTGAGCCTTCAAGTACCCTTTTTTTCTAGCCTTATCCAAATCCCACGTTACGGTCCAAAGAAAGACCTTTTGAACAGTCTTCAAAAGATGCCAAGTCAGACAAATGAGAGAGTCTTATCAGAACA
The DNA here is from genome assembly GCA_026770625.1 of Nicotiana glauca. Taxonomy (NCBI): domain Eukaryota; kingdom Viridiplantae; phylum Streptophyta; class Magnoliopsida; order Solanales; family Solanaceae; genus Nicotiana; species Nicotiana glauca. The sequence goes on from MU668722.1 coordinate 56,877, forward strand.
CAACACTCTGATTCCCAGCAGAAAAGACTCTGATCTCCAGCAGAAAAAATATGAGAGAGTCTTAGCGGTAACACCCCAATCCCCAACTGAATAGTAATACAAACGGGAGAGTCTTGTTGGTGAAAACCTTCACGGGCACCTTCAGGCAACTGTAAGCTGAGAGAAATCGAAATGAGAGAGACTTGATAGTGAAAACCTTCGGGCACTACAAGTCGAATAAGGGTGAGAATTAGATGGAGATCACCAGACAGAAATTGTGAAAGGCGATTAACGATGGAGGATAGGCCATATGTGCATGTCATGACCAGTAGAGTTGGTATCTGCGTTTGATAGGTTTTTATAGTTTTTCTTGTTAGAGAGTCATCTTTTTCCTTCGTCTTTTATTTCTGTTCTGTTTATCTTTCTCCTTTCATCAAAAATTCCCCAACAGAGTCTGCTTGGTCAAGACAAGTGAGAAATGACTTCAAAATTTGCCACCAGCCTTCCAATTATGCAAGACGGGATCTGAATAGTACATCCAAGTGATATAAGCCATGAAAGAACAAGTGCAAGGCCAGTGTCAAGAAGGATATCCCCAGCAAGAGGAGATTGACAAAAGAATGGGCCAGCGTCAAGAAGGATATCCCTGCAGAAATCAAAGGTTATAGACCTCAAGGCCAAGGCCAGTGGAAAAATCAAGAAAGAACAACGTGGAGACGATGAAACGCCAGTTCCCGAGTTATGCCACAAAAAAAAAAAAGAGATATCCCTAGCAGAAAAGGTATGTCAGTGACACGGATGAACGAAGAAAGTGGTTCATCAGTAAAACATGCAAGATCCTCAAGCAGAGTCACTGTCATAGGAATGTGGGGTTCAGTATACAAGTGGAAAACAATGGTGAAAGGCTCGTGAATAAGGAGTCGTCAAGAAGATGCCCAGATGACGCAAAGCAGGTCAAGTCGTTCTAAGACCAGCAGGAATATCATCCCTAGAAAATAATATCATCCCCAGCAAGTTTTGATAGTATACTGGAGCAAAGATCAGGGGAAGGAGAAAAGGAAAAACCACCCCCAGCAGGAGTGGCACAACCACTCACCACGTTTTAAATTAACAAATTTTCTTTGATTTGAAGCAGGTAAAGGAAATGGAATTGATGGCAGAAAGGCATGCCAAAAGGAAGATTATCAAACTGGGGCAGAAATTTTTTTTCCATTTTGAAAATTTTCTGGAAATCAGGTATCCACTTGGAAGAAGCCAGATAACACAAGGGAGGTGGTCTTTGAACCAATGATATTCCCAGCGGTGTTGAAAGAAGAAAAATAACAAGTTTTAATGAAAGGAGTTGTATCCCCAACGGACAGAACAAAGGGATGAAACTTGTGTTCAGAAAAAGCAAAAGTCAGTGTCATCCGCAGCAGTTTATCATCAACAGTGTTATCCCCATCAGTGTTGAGAGAAAATTAAAAAATTTTGAAGGATGTAATTTTGAAAAGAAAAAAAGAAGGGTAAGAAAGGAGATTCTCCTAGCATTATTATCCCCAACAGGTAAGTAAATAATTTCCTAGCAGGTAAATCAAAAGAAAAATTTTCTAGTAGTGTTATCCCCAGCAGTTAAGAGGGATGCAACACAAATTCGGAAGGAAGTAGTTTTGAAAGAGGAAGACGTTACAAGTTTTAAAGGAAGCAGTTCTGGAAGAAAGATAATTCAAGTAAGAAGGAAATGGTTTACGAGGCAAAGAAGGACAACAGTAATAGAATGCAGATAAGGAACAAAGCAGTGCAAATTTTCTCCTAAGATAAAAAAAATCTTAGTCCGATGGATGATTTTCTCCTAAGATAAAAATCTTAGTCCGATGAATTCCCTCCTAAGATAAAAATCTTAGTCCGATGGATGATTTTCTCCTAAGATAAAAATCATAGTCCGATGAATTCCCTCCTAAGATAAAAAATCATAGTCCGATGAATTCCCTTCTAAGATAAAAAATCTTAGTCCGATGGATGTTTTCCTCCTAAGATAAAAAATCTTAGTCCGATGGATGTTTTTCTCCTAAGATAAAAATCTTAGTCCGATGAATTCCCTCCTAAGATAAAAAAATCTTAGTCTAATGGATGTTTTTCTCCTAAGATAAAAAAAAATCTTAGTATAAAAAAATCTTAGTCCGATGAATTCCCTCCTAAGATAAAAAATCTTAGTCCGATGGATGTTTTTCTCCTAAGATAAAAAAATCTTAGTCCGATGAATTCCCTCCTAAGATAAAAAAATCTTAGTCCGATGGATGTTTTTCTCCTAAGATAAAAAAATCTTAGTCCAATGAATTCCCTCTTAAGATAAAAAATCTTAGTCCGATAAATGTTTTCCTCCTAAGATAAAAAATCTTAGTCCGACGGATGTTTTTCTCCTAAGATAAAAATCTTAGTCCGATGAATTCCCTTCTAAGATAAAAAAATCTTAGTCCGATGGATGTTTTTCTCCTAAGATAAAAGAAAATCTTAGTCCGATGAATTCCCTCCTAAGATAAAAAAATCTTAGTCCGATTGATGTTTTTCCCCTAAGATAAAAAAATCTTAGTCCAATGAATTCCCTCCTAAGATAAAAATCTTAGTCCGATGGATGTTTTTCTCCTGAGATAAAAATCTTACTCTGATGGATGTATTTCTCCTAAGATAAAAAATCTTAGTCTGATGAATTCTCTCCTAAGATGAAAAATCTTAGTCCGATGAATTTTTCTCAAGATAATAAATCTTAGTCCGATGAGTTTTCTCCTAAGATAATAAGAAGTCAGTTGGAAAGATTTAGAAAATATAACAACAAATAAGTGAAGGCAACAACCGGAAAGACCCAGATAAGATAACAATAGGGGAAGGCAAGAATTGAAAAATTAAAAGCAATAGTTGGACAATTACAGATAAGATAATAAGAAGTGAAATACAACAATTAAATATTTCAGATAAAACAATAAGAAGTGGGAAGCAATAATTGGAAGGTTTCAAGTAAAACAACGAAATGGACCTAGTCTGATGAATTATCTCCTAGAGTCAAAATCTCAGTCCGATGAATCTTTCTCCTGAGATCACACAAAAATGGACCTAGTCTGATGAATTATCTCCTAGAGTTAGAATCTCAGTTCGATGAATCTTTCTCCTATGATCACACAAAAATGGACCTAGTCTGATGAATTATCTCCTAGAGTCAAAATCTTAGTCCGATGAACCATTTCTCCTAAGATAATAATAATGGCATTTTATTTTCCAAGAAAATAAAGTCGGGAGCCCGCACGTATAACAGAGGAATACATTTCAGTCTTTACATTTTAAGTCTTGAAGTCTGGAACCCGCCCGTATAACAGAAGAATATATTTCAGTCTTTACATTTCAACTCTTGAAGTCAGTAACCCGCCGGGAGAGCGAAAGGTTACAACAAAAATCCCCAGCATAAATTCAAGTTCAGCAATAAAAAGGGAGGCAACAGTGTTCGGAAGAAGGCAGTTCAAGCTCTGAAGGAAAATAATTCGAAGCTCAAAAGAAGGAAATAAGCAGTTCAAGTTCGGCAATCAAGAGAGGCCGACGAGTCAAGTCAAAAATGAAGAAAAATTGTGAGGAAATACAAGGCGACAAGACAACAAAGGTCGCGAAGCAAGTTTGAGAATAAGTCGTTGTAATTCATAAGCCATAGCTTAGCTTAGCTTCTTTATTTTACTTTTAGCATGGTGTAATAAGGAGTTCGGTAGTCCGTAGCAGCAACAGCAACAACAGTAACAGCAAGATCACAGCTTCCTGGTAGTCCCAGCTACCAAAACTTCCCGAACTACATTGACCTGATTCCCTTTTAGCCAGGGATATGTAGGAGACCTTTTGAAGCAAAGGTTCGGTCAAATACTTTCAAAAAATGCTTCACACGGAGTACTCAAACGGGCAAAAAACGCTCGCTCACTTTATCTTTGCACGAAAACTCTCTGTGTTTTCGGACAAAGAGGGGCAGCTGTAAGCACGTGATTTTTGCCCTATATGAGAATTACTCCCAAAAATTCAAAATAAAATAATTTTGTTTGTTTGCAATTGTTGTGAATTTTGTGTTATTGTTTGCATTTTTGTCGTTGCATGTTTATTTGTTTCAATTAAGGAAAACACACAAAAAAAAAGATGTTGCTTTTGCATTCTAGGATTTAATTTTACGATTAGGAGTAATCAAGTGTGCTTTACAAAAACGAAAAATCAAAAAATAATGTACTTTGCATTTTTAGCATTTAGTGTCCAAATTGTGTGATTTTATTTTTAATTGGTGGGATTAGGAGTTAATTAGCATTTGAGTTAAATTTTTGATTTTATGATTTAATCTAGGATTTTATTTTTAATTTAGGATTTAAAAAAGGAAAAGAACAAAAAATAGAAGAGGAAACTCGGACCAGGCCAAATTCCCACAGGCCCAAACCAAAACAACCCCCTTTATAGGCCCAATTCAAACACCTCTCCGACCCAGCCCCAATCTGTCGCCCATCAGACGTCCAAACGACGTCGTTTGGGCATGGAGAATCTGAACCGTTCATCTCACTTGATCAAACGGTCCGATTCAGCCCTAACATCAACCAAACGACGTCGTTCCAGGTGTCTCGAATCCAAGCCGTTAAACCTATCTGATCGAACGATCAAAATCGTTCGCCTCAACTCGTGTCCAGGCCCGACCCGTTCCATCAGAGACCAACCCGGTCTCAGAGACGTCTAAACGGTGTCGTTCCTCTCAAGTGAGAGATCCAGGCCGTTGATCTTAATTGATCCAACGGCCAGGATTAATTCCTCCCCCTACTATATATTCCCAAACACACCTCATCCCCCTGGCCAAACCCCCTCGTCTCTCCATCGTCTCTCTCAGAGACGACCCCTCCCAAACCCTAGCCGCCACCCCTCCCCTTCGCCTGAAACCCAGCGGCGACTACGCCGGTGACCATAAAATTAACACCCCTGAACCTTCTAACCACCCTCAATACAAATCAACACTCCTTTAATCTCGAATCAACGCAGGTCGTCTCGAATCTTCAATCGAAGGATCGAGCAAAACCCTAGCCGGCTCCGATGACCCCCAAATTTACACCCTAGAACCCCCTTGACCTCCCCGTCCCAAAACACCAACTCATCTCCTTTGAATCACCCTGGAACATTTCAAATCAAGTTTTATGGCGGTCAAAAGGCTATCTCAAGGATTGAGGTCCAAACGGACCTTAATTGAGTGCTCTCATTTGAGAACACTCGACTAAGGTCCGTCTTGGCCTCAAATCCGAAAGGAAGAAGATTCAGGCCCCAGGACTTTACTGGTAGGTTTTTTGATTTCTTTTCCTTTCTGATTTAGTTTCGTTCATCTTCTACCCCTTTTCTTATTTTTTTTAAGGATCGAATGCTTCGTTTTTACTCTGCATTTTGTTTCCTCTTTGTGGTGCTGGTTATTTCGAATTATGCAGTGTCGATAATGCTCTTGTATAAAATTGTGACCACTCCCGTGATGTTTACTGTTGCTGTTGTTTCAGAGTGTCTCATTTATGTTATTTTGTTTCTTCTCATTTTTCGTTGTCTACCACTTGTTACACATGAATTCAGTTGTTTGAGTCCAGTATATTACAGTGTTCATACATTTTGTTTAGGTCAGAATCGTGTTAGTGTGTTTCCTGAATCTGTCGTTTCTGTTTTGATGCTACTTGACCTAATGTGAGTTTCATGAATTGAATCCCTATGTTTGTCCTGATATGAACCTGACTTTGCTGAGTTAAATAACAATGTTTGGGGTCTGATGTAAATTGAGCGTGAGTTCATGTTCAGCCTTAGTTTATTCATTTGTTAGGGTTCCCCCTTTAGAGAATTGGCTATAGCTGATAGTTTTGGGACAAATTGATAGGGGCAAGGTAGGACAGTTAGTTCAGTGATATCAGGGACTTTAGGAGGACAATTTGGGAATTGAAAAGTTGGAATTTTTTTAGTTTAATGGTCTGATAGGTAGGCACTATAAGCATGGAGACAATTCTAAGTGGGATTAAAAGTTAGAAAGACAAATAATAGTGGAGACAACACTTGCTGGTTTAAGGGACTAAAAATGGGAACTAATGAATAAATAAAGGCACTAGGATAATGGCGTAATTAAGAAATGAAAAGTAGAATTGGAAGTGGAGGATGCACTAGCAGGATGCCTCTTTAAAAGGCTGAAAATCAGAAATAGAGAGGGGGACATAAGAATACACTGAGAGTACACTCTAAAAAGCAAAAAGGGAAAAAAATATATACTGAAGCACAGATTGAGGAGTATTAGAGAGCATTTTTCTTCAAGCTTAAAAATCAGTTTTGAGAGATTAGAAACTGGAGAGTTTGGTCAGTCTTAAAAGAACATTTTGAAGAGTTCTTGGTTCGCTTTTGAATCAATTTCAGAAGTCACACTTGAAAAAGAAGCAATCAGTTTTCTTATGTTCTTTTCTTGGTCCTAAAATTCAGTCTTGGAGAGACATTCTGACAGACTCACACACAGACATTTTCTGAAAAAGAGGGGACTGTTTTTAAAGATAGAGAGCAATTCCTGGAGATTCTTAGAGCTAAGAGAATAGAGGTTAAACACATTGATACACAGGGAGCTTTAAGAAATACAAATACTAAGAGGAAAAAGAGAAGAGTGCTTGGGGCTCTTCTTGATCAGTTGAATAGGGAAAAGGAGAGAAAAACAGACTAAGGTTAGAGATACCCTGAGAATTGGTTAAGTTTGAAAATACCAAAATCACTGTTACATTGTTTCCTGGTTTCAAATTTGATCAAGTTTTCTTGTTCTGAGGGATGAAGCTCATCTGAAGTACACTGGTCGGATTTCAAATGGTTTTGTGATCTAATTAAGTCAGTGGTGGGTGGGGCTTAGTCTGTTGATATTGTTCAGTTGTTTGCTGGTCCATTTTTGGTTTAACTCAAGATCAATTGAGTTTATTTGGGTGATGAATGTTGTTGCTGGAATTTTTACTGGTTTTTGATCTGTTACTGGGCTACTGCTGTTGTTATTGCTGTGTTGTTACTGCAGCTGCTGACTCCTCCTTCTTCTTCTATTTTCCATTATCCAGGCACACATCCTAAATCCATTGGAATGTAGATCTCCAGTTTGAAACAGAAATGAAATTGATGCCTCTGCTGTTGAATTGCAATTTAATGACTGTCATATTCTAGATAGTTTTTCTGTAATTTAATTGGTTGTTCACTGTAGTTAAAATCTTGTAATCATTTTTGATTGTTGATTGCTCGTGAACTACTAAGCTGATTCGTGTGAGCATGTGAATCTAGTGGTTATTTGTTTCCATTTGGCTTAGTTTGTGCTACTAGTGCAATGTAGAATAGTGTAGGGTGGCTTAAAATCGTGTTCAGTAGTT
>MU668722.1:65139-90259 GCA_026770625.1 Nicotiana glauca
GTTCCTGTATGCAATTTCAATGTGTCTAATTCTGAGATCATGAGTCATTTTGGGGGAATAATGTTAATATGAATAGCAGAATGAATATGGTTAGCAAATAATGTTTGCCTTTAAGAATCTTTAGGAACTTCCCAATAGAAAATCATAGTCGCTTTTAGGTTTGCCCTTTAAATAAAATATGAGACGAGCCTCGTCGAATAAAATACATAAATTGCGGGGCCCTCAATAAATGATTAAAATAAAATATTTAGAATTCGGGATGGGCCATTTGGTGAATTTTGCGGCCCTCCCCAAAGATAATAACGCGCTAGTCACTTTAGGCGCGCTTTTAATAATTTACTTTCTTAAACTCGGGTGCACATTTATGTGATCCAAATCCAAATCTCAACGGAGTCGAAATACGTCAATAACCACGGGTGCATTGATATGACGTGGTTCGAGATGTGTTTTCACGACGTTGCAATTCTCTTTTAAAAATAATAATAATAAAAGCGGTTAAAAGTTAAAATTTGCACATAGGTTCATAATTGTTAAAATCAGATAATTTAAGCCAAATATGACAGTTGAGCGATAGTGCTAGAACCACAGAACTCGGGAACACCTAACACCTTCTCCTGGGTTAACAGAATTCCTTATCCGGATTTTTGGTTCGTAGACTGTAATATAGATTCAACTTTTTCCTCGATTCGGGATTCAAACCGGTGATTTGGGACATAATAAATCTCTCAAGTGGCGACTCCAACTCTTAATAACAAATCTCGTTTCGATTGTCCTTTAATTGGTAAAACTCCCTTTACCACACCCTTTGCGGGGTGCGGTAGCGTAAAAAGGAGGTGCGACAACGGCGCGCCTATAGATGCATCTATTACCTCGCTCGCGAATCATCCATGCGACACGGTCAACATAAAATAAACAATCACCCTGCTCGCGAATCATCCATGCGACGCAAGTACACATAATATACATGCTCAAATAGCCAATTAGAATTTTATCGGGGAATAATTATCCAAATAAAACCAATTCTCTGTTTAACAATTCAGGAAATGATGTTTAATCTCTTTTTAAATTCGTTTACTAATCAAAGATGATTTAAACAATTCAAGTCATCAATGAGTTCATAATTAATCCAAGTATAACATGTTGATGGGTCATAACTACCCGGACAATAGCATAATAGTATCTACGCACAGACTCTCATCACCTCGTGCGTACGGAGCCCCCACATATAGGATCACATAATCAATTATTTTACCTATGGGGTAAATTTCCCCTCACAAGATTAGAAAGGAGACTAACCTCGCTCCGAAGATCCACAACCGGCATTCTACATTCTTCCGAAGATTTGCACCAACGCACAATGCTCCAAAACTAGCCAACGATCATACAAATCCATTAATGTATGCTCAATTATACTTTACAACCCAATTTATAACAATTTCTAACCCTGAACAAAAAGTTGACAAAAATGCCCTTGCGCCCATGTGCCCGGAATCCGAAATTTATCGAAGATAAACTTTACCCATGAACTCACGAACTCAAATATATGATTTTCTCTTAATTCCATACTCAAAATCATGGTCAAAATCCAAGAACACTAATTTTCTAGGTCTTCCTCTAACCCTCAATTTTCTACCCATTTTCATACTAAAATTCATACATAATTAATGTATTTAACTCAAAATAGGTAGGAATAACTTACCTTAACATTGTTGATGAAGATCTTCTCTTGAACCCTTCCAAGAATCGCCCAAGCCATGAAAAATGTGAGAGAAATGGCCAAAATCAGACTTTAAAACAATGCTTCTGCCCCAGCTATTTTCGCTCCAGCGGAATTATTCTCGCTTAAGCGATTCCGCTTTTGCGGTCAAAAGCCGCTTCTGCGGTCCTGGGCTCAGCTCCCCTTTTTCGCTTCTGCGATACCCTCTTCCGCAGATGCGGTCCCGCTTCTGCGGAACCTTGACCGCATCTGCGTTCCACGAACCTTCGAACAAATCCGCTTCTGCGGCTCCCTCAACCGCTTTAGCGGTCCAATTTCCGCAGAAGCGAAAACACCAGCAACCAGATCCTTCAACCTTCTTCAAAATTCCATTTTTGATTCGTTAACCACCCGAAATCCACCCGAGGCCTCCTGGGACCTCAACCAAACCTACCAACTAATCCCAAAACACATTACGGACTTGCTCGAGGCCTCAAATCATATCAAACAACGCTAAAATCATCAATCGACCTCCAATCCAAGCTTTATGAACTTTGAACTTTTCAACCTCTACTTCCGATGTTTAAACCTATCAAATCATGTCCGATTGACCTTAAATTTTGCGCACGAATCATATTTGACATTACGAACCTATTCAAACTTTCGGAATCGGATTCCGACCCCGATATCAAAAATTCCACTCCCGGTCAAACTTCTCAAAAATCTTCAAATTTCTATTTTTAGCCAAATGGTTTCAAAATGACCTACGGACCTCCGAATTCACTTCCGATCGCGCTTCCAACTCCAGAATCACCATACGGACCTACTCCCAGTTTTGGAATCCCAAATGGACATCGATAACGCTGAAATGCACTCCAAGCCAAACTTAAAAAATTTCTTCCAAAATGCTAACTTCCACAATAGGTGCCAAAACGCTCCCGAATTATCCAAAACCCGAACCGAGCATACACCCAAGTCCGATATCATCATACGAACCTGCTAGAACCTTCAGATCCCGATTCCGAGGTCGTTTACTCAAAATCCAATCCTAATTCATTTTTTCAACTTTAAGCTTCTCAAATGAGAATTTTCATTTAAATTTAACTCCGATCTTCCTGAATTTAAATTCCGACCAGGCGAACAAGTCACAATACCTGAAATGAAGCTGCTCATGGCCTCAGACTGTTGAACGATGCGCTAGGGCTCAAAACGACCGATCGGGTCGTTACATATAAGATCTGGAAACAACACGAACCGTTGCAGTTCTAAGGAAGAGACGAAGAAATTTACGGAAAAAGAGAAAGAGGGAAGTGTAATTCAAATAATTTAATTCAATGACGTTCAGTGTATTTTTGTTGTAGCAGATAAATGAAATAATTTAATTAAAAGCAAAAATTTAAGAAAAAAAATAGTAATCCTATATATATATATATATATATATATATATATATATATATAGGGTCCAAATGTCTATGTGGACCGATAGATATAGATATAATGTTTACTCGAAATATTTAATAGTCACTTAATGTGTCTAAATGGCAAATGAGTCCAGTGTTCAGCTGATCGTTGAGAATAACTTTAATGGACCATTTATGTATTTCACCAAAAATTAATAAATTTGATTGAGTGATCATACGTTTGTGACCAAACAACACATACGTATAGATTCTATCCAGGCATGATAAGCGTTTATGTGTTGATTTTAGGAGTCAAACAACATTCTTTCATATTATGGTGGGGACTTTATGTCCCCACCCCCCCACACACATCCAAAAAAATATGTCATATTTTTAATTACATAGTTAATCCGTATTTGGTCGTCCCCATTTAATCTATATCCATAAAGTTAAATGGTGTTGCTATGAAACTCTCAGTTGCCATAAGTATGTCTATCAGATTATTTAAAAATAAATTATAAATAATTACGTAAGTTAGTAGATAATATTTTATGAATATTTCCACGTACGGGAAGTTTAAGGTCACACTTAGTAATTCTTTTCATGAAAATTCTGTTCTTTTCACGTTTATTGTTTCCAAAATTTTATGATTTAGATACTGTTGGCAATCTGATTATTTTATAGTAGTCTGATTATGACAAAACTAGTGAATCCAGGACAAAAACAATTCAGTTTATTTAGTGCTTAAGTTTTTACAAATGAACTAAATAACTTCAGCATCTTCTACTGAAATTTTTAAAAAAGCTTAATAACAAAACTAATGACTATATACTATAGAATGCTTAAGTTCGGCAATTACAAACAAAAATTTCAGCAAATAGAGAACAAAACTTCAGCTACTATGCTTAAGTTCAGCAATTACAAACAAAACTTCAACAAATAGAGAACAAAACTTCAACTACTAGAATGCTTAAGTTCAGTAATTACAAACAAAAACTTCACCAAATAGAGAACAAAACTTCAGTTACTATGCTTAAGTTCAGCAATTATAAATAAAAACTTCAGCACGCTTGGTTCAGGAATTTTTGCTACTTCAGGCCCGTCTACTAGAATGGTGAAGTTTTGCGTGATTGCCTTTGTTACTTCAGCCCCGTATGCTGAAGCTACGCGAAAAGTGGGTACGCTTGCAATTTTTTTTGCAGGCGGGCACAAGTTAAAACGTGACCCAAAAACAGGTACAAATGCAAATACCTTTGTAGTGGAATCTTGGTAATTAAACTTGAAATAGCTGATATATTGCTAAAATACATCGCGAAGATTGTACAGTTGATTGTGATCTTATGATGTGTTGTTATTGAGTAAACTTTCTATCTTCAGACTAATAGTAATCATTTCTAAGACTAGAGGAAGAAATATATTATAAAATAGTTATATAGAATGAAATTTAAAATGTTATGAGATTGCGATCGACTGATCGAGAACATAGTAAATATTTCATAGTTAAATTTATTAAACACCTTTTCAGAAATAATGGGTCTTAAAACTTTTCACAATTAGGTACTATCTAATTTATGTTATAGTTCAAAGCTTTTTCTTTTTGTGAGAATTTAGTATGAAATAAATTTACTTAGTCAGTTGTCATTAGGGGTGTACAAAGAAAACCGATAAATCGCACCAAACCGTTAATCCGAGTCAAACCGAAAAAAAAATCCGATTATGGGTTGGTTTGATTTTGGTTTGGTGTTGGAAAAAATAACCCGACCATAATTGGTTTGGATTGGTTTTAACTAAAAAAAGTCAAACCGAAACCAAACCAACCCGATATTACATTTATTCAATTTTTACAAATATTTTATACATATAAATATTTATTTTTAATACAATTCATAAATATTTCTTAAACTTTTTCACAGTTTTATCTTTAAACATATTGTTTCAAGTTTGGAATTAACATTCTTGAATGGTCCAATAAATTTTATAGTTCATAAAGGTAGTAATTCAAATAAACTTCACATCAATACTAATGCTAACAAAGAAAATTCAATTCGAACACTAGAAATGACAATAGTATTGGATATCTATTTTTTAGTTTTGCATTGTTTATATTGAAAATGCATAACTTAGTTTATCTTTTTCTTTAGTGCTTAGTTGTGTAACTAATATACTTATAGTTGTACTTATTTTAGCATGACTTATATAGTACTTTTAGATTATGTTAATATTTATTATGGCTTATTACTTAGTAATATTTTCTTTATGGATTTTAGTATTTTTGTTATTGAATATTTTAGTACAATGCTATGACTCATCTCATATTATTGTATTATTTTTTTGAAAAATACATTATATAGTTGTATCCTTGTAGGACTAAAGAAATATATGGAGCATAAGTTATATATTTGTGGTATGAAGACTTATCGAAGAAAAAATCTGAAATCCCGAAAAAAATCGAAAAACCCGAGAAAATCCGAGATTGAAAAACCCGACTTCGTTGGTTTAGTTTGGTTTATAGATTTAAAAATACGATACTAATGGTTTGGTTTGGTAATTGAAAAATCCGAACCAACCCGACTTATGTACACCCGTAGTTGTCACTGTTGGGTTTGTTGTTATTTATTAATAACAAAAGAGGTGTGAATGGAAAATGGTGGGAAAGAAATGGAGAGAAGTGAAATTTTGAATGAGTTCATTTCATTAATGCACTTTGTCCATCATTGGTAGAAGGAAAGAAAATCTTTGTGTATATATAGAGAAGCTCATCATTTAGCTCTTAAAGAGCTAAGAAGAAGGTAAGTCTCACGCCGCCGTCGTCGCTCGCTCGGCTCGACTTTGTCTTCGGATGAAAATTCAATCCGGAATAACCCGCGACCTGGTCCGGTGTGGCCCATTTTTTTTCCTGAATTATTTTAATCCGTTTTACATTTCCCGCAATATTTTTAACAGCCATGGCTGTTCTGAAACAGTGTCAAAGGTTGCAAACCTTTTCAGAAACAACACCAAATTGGCTATAAATATACCTTCAAATCCCAGAATATTTACTTACGAAATTTTCTGATAATCTTCTTCTTCTTCTGCACAAAAAAATTTCAGTGCGTTTTGCAACCTTCGAGTGGTTCGCTGTTCATCAGCGTTCTTGGTACCAACACTCCGATAAGTTAAATCGTTCTATCCTGGGAGGATATATTCCAAAATCTCGAGTACTTGAGGGGAATAATTTCCTTAAGGATACACTGTGTATTCAATGGACTCGATTTGTTGCTATAACGTTTCAAAATTTATTTTGAAGTTCAAATACTATTTTCAAAATTTATTTCTACTAACTTTCTATTTCTATTTTCAGAAATACTGTTTAATTTGTTTACATCAATACAGATTAATAACCGTCACAAGGTAAACAAAAAGGTTAATGAAATTTAAGTTGGCCTAGCCTAGAATATCATAGTGAATTATTGTCCAACCTTTTTTCTTGTTAGTGGATAAAGATTCATTTTTATTGTCCCCGCATGGAGTGTGGATTGGATGGGATATCCATTACTGTAGGACCCACATAAAAAAGAATTAAAAAAGACAGCCCAATGCATCATAAGGTCAGGATAAAGACCACATCGCTAAGAGTATGACGTAGACAGCTTACCTTAATACAAATATTGGTACTGCTAAAATTATTGAAATTTCTATGATTAGTAATCTGAAATCATATAAACAAACTGAAAAACACTAACAGTATAAAATTAATTTACGTTATTCGTATATACAAGTTAAGTTCCAAGCTAAATTAAAAGGTTTATACTCAGCACTAGAGGTGTACAAGAAAACTGATAAATTATATCAAACCGATAATTCGAGTCAAACAGGAAAATAAACCTTGTGTTTTGATATTAAAAAAAAAATCCGATCATAATTAGTTTTAATTCGGTTTTAACTAAAAAAAGTCAAACCAAAACCAAACCAATCCGATAATGCATTTATACAAATTTTAATATTTTATACATATAAATATTTATTGTAATATAATCTATAAATATTTCTTAAACTTTTTCACAGTTTTATCTATTAACGTATTATTTTAAGTTTGTACTAAACATTCTTGTGGTAAATAGATTTTATAGGACATAAATGTAGTAACTCAAACAAAGTTCAAATCAATATTAATGCTAACAAAAGAAATTCAATTCTAATACTAGGAATGATGATAGTGTTTGATATTTATTTTTTGATACATTAGTTATAATGAAAATACATAACTTAATTTATCTTTTAGCGCTTAGTTATGTGATTAATAGTACTTATTAGCTATACTTAATTTAGCATAGCCTATATAGTATATTTAGGTTATGTTAATTTTATTATGGCTTATTAATTAGTAATATTTGCTTTATGCAATTTTATTATCTTTGTTATTCAATATTTTAGTATAATGCTATGATCTATCTCATATATATTATTATGTTATTTTCTTGAAAAATAAATTATATAGTTGTTCTGGTAGGCCTAATATTTTTTCCTCTTCCTCTTTTGCACTACTCCTTATCATTTTTTCTTTATCTTTTCTTTTACATTAGCTTCCCTTGGATCCCACTTTACCTTAAGTATGTTCTTTAGTAGCAATTATTATAATAAAATATTCCATGAGATAGGAAAACAATAAATTTTTATCCATTTCCCTTATAAATATTCCACCATTTTTCTTCCTAACTCTTACCTCCTCCTCCTCTTCTTTTTCTTATCTTCCTTTTATTCTTCTTCATTTTTTTATATTCTTTCTTTTTCCTCCCTTCTGTATTTTGGAGATTTCAAGAAATAAGGCAATGTTAAGAGGTGAAAATTATAATTGTTTTAATAGTAGTGAAAATATGAAAGAAGCAAGAACAAGAGAAAGAGGATGAATTGAAAAAATGCAAATCTTAGGCAAGTCTGATGCTTGGCTTCATTTTTTATATTCATAACTTCGTTTGAATTAATTTTTTTTTTTTACATTTTCTAAGATTTTCGAGGAAAAAGAAAAGCAAGACAAAGGAAATAGAATCCAGAGATTAAGAAATCTTTGGGAGGTCAAGTTAATTTCTTCTTTGTTTTTTTTTTTCCTTTTTAAGTGATAGAGAAACCTTGTAAAACTCTCATAACTGTTCAAAAATTTACATATTGAATAATGTGTTCTCCTTGACAAAAATAAAAAATAAAAAAATTTGTGTTCTATTTCTTCTTTTGGTTTTTCGTCCGGTAACCGGTACCAACATGGGGTTCGACTAAATCCAAATTTGCACCGGAAGTTTCATATTGGGGTTAAAGTACTCCTTAACAAAAGTAATTTTATACCTAAAGTTCGAACATGGGACCTTTGGTTAAGGATTAAAAAGCATTTACCGCAAACCTTATTGGTTTTCATGTTCTATCTCCAATTTTTAGTAGTTTTTTTGAAGAAAATTTATGTTAATCCCCATCCCCTTTTTCATCTCTTTCCTAGGCAATTTAACTGGCCTAATTAATTCAGATTAAACCCCATAAAAGAATCTTAATTTCTAAGTAAATTATGTGGCTCAACAACAATAATAAAGCAGTTCTTGATTATTAATTCTGGCTTAATTTCTTTTGAAGGTTGATGAATGATGATGCGTGTTATTAATAGGAATATGAATAACTGCACTCATGACTAATGATCTTAAGATTTCTAGTAATTTTTCCTATAAAATATACTCTCTCCGGTCCAAAATAAGTGATTTTTTTGTCTTTTTCTTGTGGTCCAAAATAAGCGATTTTTCAGATTTTAAGAATGAATTAATTATTTTTTCTCTATATTATCTTTGGAGTAAATAGTGTTGGAATATGTGTTACGAGTGTTTATGTGAGATAGTAAAAGTTAATATGGTCAATTCCATTGTTAATTAATTCTAAAAGATGGATTTCTTAATCTGTATAAAAACATCAAAAAAATCACTTATTTTGGACCGGAGGGAGTAAGAGTTTACTCTTGACAATTATTTAGGAAGTGGCAAAGAAAGAAAGTCAATAACTTATTATTTCATATTCC
The DNA here is from genome assembly GCA_026770625.1 of Nicotiana glauca. NCBI lineage: Eukaryota > Viridiplantae > Streptophyta > Magnoliopsida > Solanales > Solanaceae > Nicotiana > Nicotiana glauca. The sequence continues at coordinate 74,264 of MU668722.1, forward strand.
TTAAGCAATGCTATATGTTTTAACAAAATACTTCATGTCGTGCAGAACAAATAATGAGTATCACTAACTTAGTGAAGATGCAATAAATTAATGTCAACCAACATAATGGTGAAAGTTTTGACATAGACCTCAACCTGTATATTAATAAACAAAAGATACAAACGAGTAGGTTAAGAACATCAACACAAATCTTGGTAAGAATATGTTTAAAATGGGTTAGGGGTGCTTAGATGGCATGCCACATGTCACTCACCTCATCTAATGCTAGTGTCACGTAGGATACCTTAAAAGATGAATGGTATATTTAAACCAATAGTATATTAGGCTGAAAGTAGAATCAGAGTATAGTTATATCTTCTCGTAGTACAATGATATATTTGACATTTTCGAAATATTCTATATAATTGAAAAGAATGCAGATAACCTAGCTAACATAACACCTCAAGATAAGGAAAATGCTAGAGTCATCCCTTTCCTTGGGGTGTCAATGAATATTTAAAAACCGATTAAACTGACCGAACCGTACCGTATCGAACCGATTTTTAGGTTTCTTTTAAGGGCAAAGGGTCAAAATTGCCCCTCTACTATTGTTTATTGGTTACTCGTTCCACCCGTCACACTTTTCGATTATTCTCGTCCCTGCCGTTAATGAAGTTTGAAAAATACCCCTAACCCTTTTGACACTACGGCAGCTGACCACCTCAATTTTATCTCTATCAGCTGCCAAGTCATTAATTAACCCACTCCTTTTCTTATTAAAATATTATCATCTTTTTCTCTCTCACACTCCCTCGCCTTCCAACTTTACCAATAGCCATTATCCCCATCCAAAAACCACTGCTCCTCACACTTTATGATCATTTAGAAATACCAAACAAAGAACCAATTTACTCTTAAGGCCACATGTGTTTAACTAAAGAAACTGAAAAAATTGAAAATAATAATTGCTTGTACCATAATTCCCCTTTTCATAACCTTGGTCGCATAGAAACAGTATAATAAATTAAACATGCAAATTTGCAATTAAATTTCAAAATTTTCTTTGCTGAAACACAGTCCAATTACTGGTTTTTCCACCTTCCCTTTCTTATTTTTGTACAGATCTATGTATGTGTGCGTGTTTTCCCCTGACTTTGGCATTTTGTCGAGCAGCTGGCATGGACGACTCTGCAGAATTGTTTTTCTTCAGATTCGAGAAGATTGGCCCGTTGTTGTTGTCGTTTGATTTGTTGGGAGCAATCTCTTCATCAGCAGAAATCATTTCGCATTGGCTTTGGTCGATTTGGACGGCCGGAACTCCATTTCCGGCCACCTGGTGCTCATCAAAGTGTTGCATAGGTTTGGGGACGACGATTGGCACGGTGGACTGACCTGGTACCACTCTTTCTCCCCTGAAGCTTTTGAGGCTTTTCTACCGGAGGTGATGGCTGCTCGGTTAGCGGCGGCGATGACGGCAATGATGCCGGTGGTGAAAGCTCTTGTTATTCACCAACAAATTCTTCGAAAGCATGCATCAGAATAAATCTAAAGGTTTTATTTCCCTGGTTCCTCCCATTTAGAAGCAAAAATACCATAAGAAAACCAGTGGCGGACCCAAGTGGTGACTAGCGGGTTCAACTAAACCCGCTTCACAAAAAAATAATACTGTATATTTATTTGATCCTACTTGACAACTATTATTTTACGACTAAAGTTATATATTTTTAAGATTGAACCCGCTTGCAACACATCCTGAGTCCGCCACCGAAGAAAACCTTGATAGTTCCTTCTCGGCAGTCCTTTATATGTTTGAAATCAAGTACTTTGTACTAATTCGGAAGCCTTGCAAAAAATGCAGAATGTACGTTATTTTGTACAGTAACATTGAAGCACACTTCTTTTTTTTTCATTCTTAAAAGAAATGGATCAAAAGGGAAGGTGGGAAAACCAGTATGATTGGTACGATTTTTAAAAATATAATAGCATGCACAATATGATTGGTACGATTTTTAAGAGTACAATTTTGGTTATATTTAATAAAATAACCGAAAAATTAATATAAATTTTATAAAACAATCGACCGAATCAAACCATTGACACCCCTACCCCTACCCCTACCCTTACCCACACGTATTAGTGCTTAAATTGACATAATTAATTGCCTAATTTGCTTGATATCTCCACAATGGTCTTAGTTCTCCAATACCCATTATCAATCTAGGATATTTACACGAATAATCACCCGGATAACGCTTTTTATTTTTCTTAGCCGGTAAAAATAGACTATACACTATTCATACACATGTATTTTTTTGTGTGTATATATATATATATATATATATATACCGGCTATGTTTAATTAAAGCAATTGAGTAGGCAGCTATTTAAATTGATTCTTCTATAAACAATTTCCCAATTAATAGCCAGTTTATCCCAACCTAAACTCTCCCACGTTCAGTTGAGGTGAAACTCAGTGCATACTGCAATTTCAGAGTAGAAGCCAAACTGCATTGAGCAGTAGGTACTTTAAATGCCTCTCCTCAAGCACATTGGACTGTCTCACACTGAATTTAGTACAATTAGAATCAGAGTCGCTAAAGTTAGGGCAAAAGTTCCTGTAATCTACAAATTTTGTTGTTTTAATACAATTTAATTTAGTTCACAGCAGTAACTGTTCAATTAGGAAGTATAACACTACAAAATCCTAGCAGTTAAGCACCGCATCAGCACCTTATAACCTATGTTGTACGGACTCTGCGGAAATATTGTTGGGTGCGTATCAAACCTATGTTGAAGGATCGGACATGGGTGCGACGGTATTTTGGAGAGTCTATGCAACATAGCTTATAACAACATTTTGACAAAAATTCCTACCAAGAAGTTAAAATTAGACTCTTGAGACCAAAGCTTGGCTTTTAGAGTACACAACTATTGAAGGATACAAGTCCCTTTGGAATGATGCAGAGAAGATTAGCATGGCCCTTGCGAGAAGGATGATACGCACAAATCGAGAAATTATCCCGGAAAACTATTGAAGGATACAGTTGTGCTAAACCATTTTAGTCTTCTCTCCAATTGTTGCCACACATCTTATTCTTGCATTTGTAAAATGTAGTCATGGGCTCATCTGCTGACCTTATTTGCACCTGATAATATGCGGCTTCCCTGTAACCACACGCTGGACATGGCACTGCCAAGAGCAAATAAAACAAAAAAAAGACGAGAGAAAAGATGCATATCAGCCCTAAGTTGTAGCCTGGTGTCTAAAACAAAAATAATCTCAACATATGTTTTTGGTAACAACGTTAACGCCTCCAGCACATAAGAGTTCAAGCATCACAACAATTACTACGACCATTTAAAAGAACTCTTGGACTTGTTCACAAGTCCCAATTAAAATAGTGAATCACGCAAATACACAAACACATATTCAAAGAGATGTTTATCTCCTCAGAAACAGAAAACGCTAAAATCTTCTTTTAGCTGCTCAAGATCGTCATCTTTACAAATACCAAACGACCATTTCAAAATGTTCCCCTTACCTCGCTTTATTTTGTTTGAGTTGATCTTCAGATATTAAAAGAGAAATTTGAATGTTTTGTAATATTTGAATGTGCTAGATACTCTGCTTATTCCTATCTAATGAGAGTAAAGGGAGCTGATACTCTGAAGGGGAGCCTCGAAGCAATAGTAAAGTTGTCACTGAGGCTTGCATCATGGTAGGCTGTCTGCATCACACACCCTTTGGGGTGGGGCGCTTCCAGAACCTTGCGTGTATGCATGATGCTTTGTGCACCGGACTGCCCTTTACGATGTTTATTCCTATCTAAGTGTCTTTCTTGTTGGAGCAGCACCATTACTAAAGAAGAGTCGGGAGTTCATTTATTAACTTAAATAGAAATGAGTCCCAAATTAGAACGATTTGATGAAGACGGTAAACTTTTTCATAGGTGCATGGTGCTATTTTGATAGTAGAATAGCAGTAAGTGTCGAAAACCATAACGAAACACTTATAGTTAGGAAGTGAAACACAACTTTGAGACAACCTAAAGAAAGGATCATAGTTAATTTGGATATAGGGTGTTATTACATACTATTAGTTTAACTTTGTCAAGATGGTAATATTGCCATTTTAGCAAAGAGATCCATCTTTTGGAGAATACTCAACAGAAACTAAGTCAAACAACATGGGAAAGAAGGGCAGTACTTTCGGATCTTAAATTTCCTAATTCATAGTACCCTCATGTGAACTAAAGACAAGATAAATTGGCTCGCAAGTTCTTGGCCTTTCATAAAATTCCACATTTCATTTTTCTTTAGACCAACTCACCTTATGATATTACATAGAACCAACTACCAAGTATTACAATCACAATTTCATACCGACATTCTTTAATTTTAAACTGTCGAAGTGATTTTATCAAAATTACCTTAATCTATGTATATGTACACACGTACATAAGAATCAACCAAAAACTAATTGAGAGAATAAAATCTCTGTAAAAGAAAAAATCAAATACATGGCCAAGGAGACAAACTATTGAATCTAATCAATTCATTTGTCTCAACAACCTAGAACCAAAAATCCAAGACAGCATAATTTATACTCAAGTCTTCTAGAATTATGGACTCCAAACAAGCGACATGAAAGAATTAATAGAAGAAGAAGAAGAAATTTTTTTTGTGACCAATCAATAAACCACAAATTGATACCAAAAGAATGTGATTTCAAGAATCAAAAGTGCGCTTCCAGACATTCAACCACACAACCAACAAATATCAGCTGTCAATATATAAAGTTATTAGTTTTTTTTTATTAGTTATTACTCCAGTAATATATAATCTTATCAGAGCATTCAAGCCGTTACAAGTACTTAGAAGAGGGGGCTATATTTACTGATACTTTAAGAGGCTCGTTTGGATTGGCTTAAAAAAGTGGCTTTTCGATGGAAATAGCTTTTAAGACAAAAAGCAATAAGTTAGGGTTGCTTAGCTTATTGCTTTTGGCTTGGTTTAAGCAGTTTTTAACTTATTTTCAGGACTTTTTAACTTTGCCAAACACTGAAAAAAGCTAAAAAGAGCTTAAAAGCCAATCCAAACATCCTCTAAGATTTGCTTTATCCTTATAAAACAAGTAGTCAAGAGCCAGTTATATCCTATGTTCTAAAGCCCATTAAACTCAGCGGACAACCAATTATAAGAACATAAAACATTCAAATATTATATATGCACATCTTTCTTCTCCAACTATAAGTACTCCAGAGGTTTTTCGAAATAATCAGCAATAATTTGGTTATTACAATTAATTTTAGATGAGGAAAAGTTGGTCAAGGCATATTCTATTAGTTAGAGGAATACTAAGTCATCAAACAACTAATTCTTAGAACAAAAAGTGAAAGCAGTGGCAGCAAATCATGAAAATACCAAGAGGCTATAGAAACAGAAAGTGCTAAGACCTTCAGCTGTTGAAGCATTCTCCATGTCATCTGTCGAGATCACTGGATCCATTTGTTTCTTTACTAAAGCTTGCTTTTTCTTCAGCTTAAGCTATCAAAAAAGGTGTAATTAAAAAAAAAACTACTGAACGGATAATCAAAGGAACTAAAAGCTATCAAGCATTATCAATTATGACAAATTTTTCTCGGTTATCTTACCCGGCTCTCTATGTTACATACAAAAGGGCACGAAGGGCAAAAGAATCTGGCTGGACGTTCCATATGAGGCAACTCATATTGCAGTAACATTGAACAGTCTGGGCAAAATTCCATCTGCAGCTAGCTTTCTTTTGTTGCAAAGACCTAAATTAAATAAACAAAAGGTGTCTTGCCTTTTAGATGACGGTACAATAAGTTCAACATGGTATCAAAGTAGGCAGAGGTTCAAAGATCGCCTAAACTAATTTGAGATGTTCCACAATATTTGAACCAATCTTTTCATTTATAACTTTCACAACTTTCAAGAAGTCAGTGTTTTGAACATTTTAAACTTTGATGTGATGTTCTCTTTGTCAAATAACCTTTCAACCATTACTAGTTAGTTTTACTATCACTAACATAATATAAAAGTCAAGTTAACATCCCAAACTTTGCCTCCAATCAAAAAACCATCATATAAAATGAAAAGATCAAGCAAATACAAGTGTCACATCTCTGACTATTTAAGCATTTAAGATGAGACACTCACACACTTCAACACGAATCACTTTTACTTCTATAAATTCAAAAATCAGCATATATTGTTGGAAGATGAGTTGAAAATGCAAGGATTAAAGAAAAGAGAAAAGTCTGGAGCTTTGTTCATCACCCACCTGGATCCAGCCCAGTGACTACCTTACCTAAATGGGAAAAATCATGATTCACAAGATCAACAAAATTTTCTAATTCTTGTGGTGAATTGTTCAGAATTCACAATCTGTCATAAAGGAAGCAGTGAAATAAATAAAAGTTCAAATTTTTAAACGACATGGTACACAAAGTAGTTCATCGTATTTCAGCATATGGGCTTTTGAAATTCGGGTTAAACAAGAGAAGAAAACAAAAGATTCAGCTTTTCTCATAAGATACGTGATCTTAGCACTGTGGCCATTAATATGAACAAAAATCAATTCTTTATCAGAGGACCAACAATTTGGTACCTAACAACTGAAAATCCCTTAGTTTCAAAAGATCAGGGTTTGGAATTTGCGTTAAACAATAAGAGAAAACAGAAAAAAATTCAGGCTTTGTTAATCATATACTTGATTTTAGCAGTATGACCACCAATATGGGAGAATAAGCAATTCTGATTCAGAGAACTAACAAAAAATTCCTCAATTTGGTGAACTGATTGAAACCATGAACTGTGAAGAGAGAGGCAATGAAATGAAAGGGGAGAGCTTACCTCAAAAGTAGTTATGCAATGGCGTCGGAATGAACAGTGGTTTTTAGCTTTAGGTATGAGGTAAAGGGGGAAAAGACAAGAGAGTCCGGAACCGATTTGACATTTTTATTGTTAGCGCACGAAGTAAATGCGCTATGCCATATACCTCAATTATTATAGCACATTAAATAGGTATGTGCTATGCCATATACCTCAATAAATACCCTCTTCTTCATCCTCACACAGTCCCCTCTCCCTTTTCTAAAATAATTTTCACCATTTAGAGCCCACTAGGTCCCATATGTTTTTCAAAAAAATGCAAGATTCAGGTACATTCGTGGCACAGAACAAGAAAAGAGATCTACATTCACATTCAAAGTTTTCAAAAAACTTCAAAATATAGGTATTTCATAGAACTTTTTTTGGTATAAATTGTATGTATTATGGGTGTTACGTTTATATTAATTAATGCCCACGTACTTTTGGATCTCTACTGGAACTCAAATCAAGATTGAAATGCAGAATTTGAAAAAGGAATCCATATCTATGTATGCCTATGTTGGAAAATTCATGCACTTGCGAGACTCTTTCCTTGCTCTTGGTGTTTCTCGAACAAATGATGAATTTGTGCAACAATTTTTGAATAACCTTCCAGCTGAATATGATACTTTGGTGGCTAATGTTCTTTCTCAATCACCATTACTTTCATTTGAGAGGACTAGAGCTCTTCTTCTAGCTCATGAAACTCGCATCACCTCTCACAGCACTACAGATGGTGCACTTCAGTCTACTGCTCTAGTCTCTCATCGTGGTTGTGGTTCTTTTAAAGGTTGTGGTCGTGGTTGCAATTCTTCTAATGGTTGTGGCTCTCAGCTAGACCTGTTAAACGAGCTGGGTAAGCCCGCTAACAACCCAGTTCGACCGGGGTCAAGCCAGTCCGCTAGGCTGGTGAGACGTGTTGGGGAGGGTTAGGGGTGTAGCCGGACGGGGGCGAGCCTTTTTTGGTAATTGGTGCCCTAAACCCCATCAGCCTGGTTACCCACTACCGAGTTTTTATCGAGCTACAGCCTGGTCCAGCCCGGTTACCTTTATAAAATTCTTTATTTATTTATTTTTGACCGTTGCCAACAGTCAAATTCAAAAATGATTGTTTGGCAATGGTCATTTTTTGCATTTTTAGCCATTTCGGCCTACCCCCGAAGGAAATATCCCCCCTCCCCACCCCCACCCCTAGTAACTAATAAATCACAATTTAAACCTTTTAAAAACTATAAATAGCCCTCCATCTTCTTCATTTTTCTTACAATTTGCTCTCTTACTACTCTAATTCTCTCTTGATAATATTGCTTATTGCTCTCAAGTTTTCAATTATTTATTATTTCAAGTTTCATCAGATATTTACTTTAGCCGCTGCAAAATTATAATCATCAAATATTAAGTACTCAAGTGAAGTGTGGTTTCAATATCATCAACTATCAATTGAAGCATGATATCAACTTTAGTGCGGCATCCGGACTCACGGTACACTCGTTCCATCACTTTCTCTTCTTTGGTGTATATTTTCATTTTATTATTTAGGATTATCAATTTAGTTTTTTAATTTAATTTATATAATGGATATACATAGAGCATCCAAAAAAGCGTGTACTAGTAGGGGTGGTAGTAGTAGGAGTTGTCACACCTCCTTTTTCCCGAAGATAGGGAGTTTTTCCAATTAAAGTTAACAATATTTGAGATGAGATTATTTATTTAATTCAGAGTCACCACTTGGGATAACTATTATGGTGTCCCAAGTCCCCGGTTCATTTTAATCCCAAATAAAATTGACTCTATTTATGGTTTGCCGTTTGCGAACACAAAAGACCGGATAAGGAATTCTGTTTAACCCGGGAGAAAGTGTGAGGCACTCCTGAGTTCCGTAGTTTTAGCACGGTCGTTTAATAATTAATACCTGGCCTAATTATCCGATTTATCACATATTCTAAGACTTAGCATTTTTTACCTTCTAACCGGTTAATTTTAAAATAATTATGGAGTTTATTTGAAGCAATCACGATGTCGAGCACTTGTTGTTTAGTACAATGGAAAATCACGCCACGTAAAACGTACCCGCAATTTATAACAGGTTTATTATTAATTTATTTGAAGTTGTGATCAAGTCGCGTGAAATGCGCGCTTGAGTTGGATTTATGTATCGTGACCATGCCACGGAAACTGTATCCATGGCCACGATGATTTATTAATCGCGCCTAAAGCAAGCTACGATGTTTATACGTTAATCAATTTTCCTAAGCTTTGGGATTATTGTGGCAAGTCCGAAGTTATGGAAACCGTGTATGATAAACGTGTGATTTTGGCCTTCCTCAATCAACTTGTCTTTGGGAATAATGCAGGGTTGTTCAGTAGAAAAGGGCATCGTTCATTTTTAAAAGTAGAAAGATTTTTAAAATAATGGGTTCTGGTTTGGGTCTATCTGCCTTTCAGTCCTAAGTAACTCATGTGGGAGATTATACGAATTCACGTTTTCAAGAATATCATGACTAATTAATGGGGGCTAAACGAACACATGGGAAAAAGTAGATGAAGCTTTGACAAATAATTAAGTGGAGCCTTCAATAATAGAAGAAGGTCTGGGCTCCAACCATCAGCCAAACGTGACAATGGAGGATTTGGACGGGCCAATGTGAGCCTGTCGTAGTCATCCCTGACAGGCCCCAAAACCACTCAAAGGCTAGCCTTGACTAACCCGATAATCAATGAAGACGACTTTGCAGATCCAATCAAACAATTGTTACGGGCCCTGAATTCAAACGAATTGTCATTTATGGAGAAGCACAGAAGTTACAGCAATGATTTTTTCAGAATAATATTTATACATAGTTCTATATTGTACTTCACATATAGAGGTAATTGAGACCAAATCAAGTTTGCAATTAACGTTGAAGCATTTTATACATAGAGATGACTGATTACAGCAAACCTAACAATATTATAGCTAATTAGCAGCCATAATATTGCCCTGAAACCAGAATTCGTACCTTAACAGCAGGTAAACAGGAAACCGAAAACCAAACAAGGGCTCGGCAAAACAAGCTTAGCAAAGAGCGGCTTCAATTCCCAGCCACAAAAACAGCTCGAAATCCCAGAAATTGCGAGGTATTGTAAAAGTCAGAAGCTCGCCTCATTCAACCTCAAGGTGAGCTGCCATGGCGATTGGTGTGATACAGAGGTCGTGTGGAGAAGAGTGAGAAGAGAAGAATATAGAATGGGCCAACCAGCCTTTTCTTACAATTGGATATCAGTATATACAAAATGTCCCAGGAATTAACAAAATAACGTGTCTAATTACAAATTAGCTAACTAGCCACTTTACAAGCATATAGTCACATTTACATAATTAGCCATCTCAACACCCCCCCTCAAGTTTGTGGTGTAGCGAACATTGCCAACTTGTGCAAAGTTGCTGAATGTTTGACTCCTGTTAATGCTTTAGTTAAAAACATCTTCAAGTTATTTTGTGGTTCCCACATGTTGCAATGAAATCGGCCCTTCTTGTAGCTTGCTTCTAACAAAATGGCAGTCCACCTCTATGTGTTTGGTTCTTTCATGGAACACTGAGTTTCTTGCTATATTGGCAGATTGACTGTCACAGAATATTGTAATAGGTTTAGGAAAGGGAGCTGTAAGTTCTTCAAATAGTCTACTAAGCCATACCAATTCTCCTACTACATTCCTTAGAGCTCTATATTCAGCCTTTTCCAAAGGACAATGAAACAAAGTCATGTTTCTTTGATTTCCAGTTGACAGGGCTATTTCCTAAAAGCACAAGGTACCCACTCATAGATTTCTAGGCATTTGGGCATGCAGCCCAATCAGAATCACAATAGGCCTTAATAATATAGTCTACATCTTTGGATAGAAAAATCCCCAGAGTTAGATCCCCTTTCAAATATCTGAGAAGGTGAAAGGCTGCTTTCAAGTGAGGTTGTCTAGGGTCATCCATAAACTGGCTTAGATTTTGTATACTGTAAGCTATATCCAATCTAGTGTTTGTGAGGAAGTTAAGTTTCCCCACTAATTTTCTGTAGTAGGTAGGATCACTCAGAACCTCTCCTTCTTTTGCTTTGAGTTTGATTGTTAGATCTAATGGTGAAGCAAAGCTGGTATGATCCATGCACTGATACTTTTTGAGTAGGTCAAGTGTCAACTTCCTCTGAGATATTATTACACCATCAGCTTTGTAAAGAACTTCTAGTCCTAGAAAGTTGTGTAACCTACCCAAATCTTTTATTTTGAAGCTGTCATTCAGAAAGGTTTTCAATTCCTCAATTTTCATTGTGTCAGTACCTGTCACCACAATGTCATCTACATACACTGCTATATACTGTTATGTATACAGTTGAGTTTTCAGTTTTCTTATAGAATAAAGAGTAGTCATACATAGAGTGTGCATACCCCCTTGAACATAGGGCTTCAGTAAGTTTGGCATACCCATACCATTGCCTACTGGCCTGTTTCAGCCCATAAAGTGACTTGTTGAGCTTGCAAACTAGTTCTGAATTATCTACTACCAAGCCCTGAGGAATTTTCATGTAGACCTCTTCATTTAACTCACCATGTAGGAAGGCATTATTCACATCCAATTGGGACATGTGCCACCCTTTTTTTCACAGCAACAGCTATCAGAGACCTCACAGTAGTCATCTTGACTACAGGTGAGAATGTCTCTATATAATCAATACATGCTTGTTGAGTGTACCCTTTCACAACTAACCTATCTTTGAGCATTTCCACACTCCCATCTGTTTTGTGTTTTATCTTATATACCCACTTACATCCTATTTTATTCTTCCCAGCAGGTAGAGGGACTAAATCCCAAGTGTGATTAGCATGTAGTGCTTCAAACTCTTAATTCATAGCTGATTGCCAGGCAGGATTCATGGCTGCCTCCTTATATGATGAAGGTTCATTGTCACTACAAATGTCCCTTACAAGACTCTGACTTTCAAGAATTAGACTATCAGGAGACATATGATGACTCTTGGAGCATGCAACATTGAGAGAAAAAGGTGTGGTTAAATTACAGTGATTGGCAGGGGATGGTGACTTCAATTTTAGAAGTGAGTGAAGGTAGTCTTATAGGTATAGTGGTGTTTTGAGAGGTCTTTGTGATTTCCTTAGGGTAATAGTGGTCTGGACTGAGTGATTTTCAACATGTGGTGTGTTGTGGTTGGAAGATTGTGGTATGTCAATAGGTGATAAGGTGGGAGAATATTCTAATAGCAAATTAGGAGAATGCTCTGTTGGCATGGGAGATTTGGCAGGTGTTAGAGGAATAACATGTTCTAAGGGTTGGGTTTATGCAATACTTGTGTCATTATCACTAGCATAGAGATGTCTATCATTCTGAGAAGAGCAATCAATGAATGGAATAGAATTATTGAAGACAGAGGGGAAGGATGCAGTTTCAGATGATAAGGAAAATGGAAATACACTTTCAATAAAAACAACATCCCTGGAAACATGTATCTTTTTAGTGACAGTAAGGAAGGATAGCACAAACACTCAAAACTTTTCATATGAGAGTATGTTGGTTTTCTTTTGTAGAGTAGTTCAAAAGGGGATTTAGGGTGACAGGGAAAAGAGGGTAGTCTGTTTATGATATAGGTTGCACATAAAACACATTCACCCCAATATTTCACATGTAATTTTGATTGAAATAGGAGAGCCCTGGCAGTTTCCAAAAGGTATCTATGTTTTCTTTCCACTACACCATTCTGTTGTGGTGTGTAGGGGCAACTCCTTTGATGGATGATGCCTTTGGACTGAAAAAGTAGGTTTGCTTCAGCACTAGTGAATTCTGAACCATTGTCAGATCTGATGGTTTTGATTTTAGTATTGAATTGAGTTTCAACCATGGACACAAAAGTCTTTATGACCTAAAGGGTATTGCTTTTGCAAGTTAGGAGATTGGTCCAGGTGCACATACTATAATCATCTACCATTGTGAGGAAATATTTGTAATTGTCATGTGTAGTCACATGATAAGGTCCCCATATGTATATGTGCAGTAATTGGAAAATGTCAGTTGTGAAGTTGCTTCTTTGAGGGAATGGTAGTCTCCCTTGTCTGGCCATTGGGCAAATAGAGCATAGGAAGGGTTGTTTGGATGGGAAGGGAACATGGATAGAGGAGATTCCGCTCATTTTTGACAAAGGGTACATGCCCTAATCTATTATGTCACAAAATATTCATATCATGACCAGGAGATGTACAAGAATTCAAAATGGAAACAGAAACAGAACTCTGATTTTTATTGCTTGAACTTGGACTATTTACAATAGAAGGGGATACACACTTATTTGTGAGAACTGGACTATGTACAAATGAATGATTATGACTGCGTGAATTGTGTGTGTAGTGAATCTTATCATTAGGGCAAGAAACTGAACAGTTGACTACAAAATTGTTATACCTGTTCTTCAGACACTTTGGATAGAGAAAATACAGACCATCATTGGCCTTACCATTCTCCAGAGGCCTCTTCATTGAAGGGGCCTGCAGAATGCAAAGATGATTAGTAAAGGCCACTATACTTTTGGGATTAGAACTGGCTAGACAATGAATGGAAATCAGATTATATTTAAAAGAGGGTATAAACATTACTGTATGCAATATGATGTCAGGCACAAGTGTTGCACTACCAATTTCTGTCACTTTAACTTTATAGCCATTTGGGAGGACAACTAGAAGAGGGTAAGGTAATGTCACAATATTGGTAAGGAGGGACTTATTAAAGGTCATATTATTTGAGGCTCCTGAGTCTAATATCCAAGAATCAGCCTTATTTTTGAAATATTCACAGGACAATCTACCAAAATCAATAGAGGAAGTGCAGACCACTATACCTACAAAGTTCACAACTCCATTAGTAGAATTCCCAGCATTTATATGTTCTGCTCCATTCCCAGCATGAAAGTGTTGCAACAGGTTCATGATCTGTCCATATTGTTCCTTTGATAAGCTAACATTTTGATCTTTATCCAAATCAGTGGTTTTCTCTACTTTATTGCAGGATGTGTCATTGTGGACATTGGCCGCTACCCTTTTTCCTCTATTGAAGTTCTGACCTCGATTGAAACCCTGATTCTGATTGAAGTTTTGGTTGGGGTTGTGATTTTGATTTCGTGGGTGACCAAAGTTATCAGGATACCCATGCAATTTGTAACACTTATCTTTAGTGTGATCGGGTGTTTTGCAGTAGTCACACATAGGTCTTCCCCTACCATAGCCATTGTAATTAATGTTGTTAGGTGAGTAATTGGTCTTATAGGCATTTGGCCTAGAACTGGTGGCAGTCAGTGATGTTGACTCGATGAACGGTTGAGTGCTTGGCTTGATTTCCCTCTGTTTCTCATCTTCTATCAATAGAGAGAAGGCTTGAGCCAAGTTAGGCAATGGATTCATCATCAGGATGCTTCCTCGAATTACTGTATATGTCTCATTCAGGACCATAAAGATCTGAATGAGTCGCCTGTCTTGTTCGGCTTTGTAAAGGCTTTCCTTGGCACCACAAGTGCAACTGCAGCTGCACTGAGATCTCTTGCTCAAAGTACTCAATTCCTCCCAAAGCTTTTTCCGTTTAGTATAGTAGTTGGTAATGTCAAGAGTCCCCTGGGACGTGTTATTGATTTAATTTTGAATTTGATACAATCTGGCTCCATTTGTTTGTTCGTATCGATCCTCTAATTAAATACATAACTCCACAACATCATTCGCGTACTCAACACTGTCTGCGATCTCTTTCGAGAGAGAATTGAGAATCTAGGAGGTTACCATATCGTCGCATCGCTCCCACTGGCGGAATTTGGGTGAGTGATGATCTGGACGTTTACATTCACCATTTATGAACCCTAACTTGTTTTTGACCGAGAGTGCTCGTAATACACTACGCCTCCATGATCGATATCCAACTCCGCTGAAAGGAGTTGATACGAGCATTGCACCAGGGTTATCCGACGGGTGAAGATACAAAGGATCGCTAGTATCGATTCCATAATTTCCTTGAATTCCTACATGTACTGTTGTAGTATCAATCTCGTTCAAATCATCTGCATCCATGAGAGATTGAATCTAAAGATGATAGTATTACATTGTTGGAAGAATAGCCTCTTTGATTAGGTACTCAAACTAAGCAAAAATCGAATAGATTTCAGAGGTTGAACAAAATTAGGGCAAAAAACAAAGTAACGATGAATTGAGAAGAGTAATCGAATGAGATAGAAGATCGTATCGGGATGGCCTTGCTCTAATACCATGTAAAATTCAGAAGCTCACCTCATTCATGCTCAAGGTGAGCTGCCATGGCAATTGGTGAGATACAGAGCTCGTTTGGAGAAGAGAGAGAAGAGAGAGAAGAGAAGAATCTAGAATGGGCCAACCAACTTTTCTTACAATTGGATAACAGTATATACAAAATGTCCTAGCTAAAAGGAATTAACAAAATAACCTATCTAATTACAAATTAGCTAACTAGGCACTTTACAAGCATGTTGTCACGACCCCAATCTCGGTCGTGATGGCGCCCAACATCAAATGCTAGGCAAGCCCGACCATATAACACTCACAACTCAACCACACAACCCATTTTCCAATTTATAGCATTAGATTATCAGATGATATAGTTCTAAACAATGATTATAGACAAAAGTGGTACGGAAATCACAACAACTGCCAATAAAACTCCCAAAGACCTGGGGTCATGAGTCTAGAGCCTCTAAGATGATAAAATAATAAATCCTCAGTAATACTGATGTTCACAAATACGGAATATAAAGGGATAGGGGAGGATTTGGGTCCTGCGAACGTCAGGCAGCTACCTCGACAACTCCTGAGAAGCTCTGAAGTAGCAAATAGCTTAACTATGCTCCCGGGACACCTGAATCTGCACACGTGGTGCACAGAGTAAAGTGAGTACTTCCAACTCAGTGGTAATAAGAGTAAATAATAACTGAGCGGTAAGAAATCACGTAAGAACACTCCATCATGCTATATGGGACAGTACGACATTTTGAGAAAACAGTAAAACCGTGAAAATCCCTTAGAAACATCTAGCTCAGTTTAAAATCTCTTTTGAAAATATTCTTTTTCCAAAAGTAA
>MU668722.1:100599-133948 GCA_026770625.1 Nicotiana glauca
CTTCATGTAAATTATTTTATGCCATACCAAATACACATCTTAGTTTGCTAGCTGTCAATCCCTCTATTGTTGAGGGAAGTGGTTCAAAACCAATTTGTAGAGGGGAGAATTGTAATTGGAGACTTGAGCAATCAGTGCTCATTTTCACCTTGCATTTTGTTTGAAACCATGAATTATAGTGTTAACAAATAGGCAAACCCTTCACTTATATTATACTAAACTGGGGTAGCCCGTGCCTGCATGGGCCCAAGCTCGATATGGAGTTCTATATGTAGTTTATTGAGACTTTTTCCTTCCTATACCATATATAAAATCTTATTACAAAAAATGTGCATAGTTTTATATTTACCCGCCATATTTATAGCTTTTCTAAATTATTATACCATTCATTAAATACTAATTACAATACCAAATATTAACTAGGACATTCCTTTTAGCTAAATCAGTTGGCTAATACTATCGGCGGAATTAGCTTTTTTACCCGTTTGCAATAAATTTCTGATCTTTAGTGGTTGAAACTTCATCTTCTATTATACCTTCTCCTAATATTTACAGATCCACTTCGTCATGTAAATTTTGAAACAAACTGTTGGCTAATACTAGTGACGGGTTTTCATTTTTCTACGAAATCATTAGTAATTTGCAAGATCATTAATATAGAAAATTATTCAAATATCATATATATATATATATATATAAGACTTCTCTCTACATCTCTTTCTATTTCTCAATCGCAAATTTCAGTAATACAAAGCAAATGAAAAGAGAGCAGCAATTCCACCACTGACAGCCATTAAAAAGTTTGAAAGCTTCAAATTTGGGTTTTCAAAAATTATTATTTATTTGGATTGCGTGTTGTTGAAAATAATAGGGAATATGGTTTGGAGTTTATATTCAATTTTGAGGGGTTTTGATGAATATTAGACTTGGTTTTGACTGAATTTTAGATTGAAACTCGAAGAAGAAGAAGACATATTGCAGAAATTGTAGATAAAGTATAGATAAATTGTAGATTATTTGTATTCTGATTGTAGATGCTTTATTTTCTATTTTCATAAATAAAAAACGGCTAAAACTTCTACAAATCTTCTGAAAAAAATGCAATTATGTCAAAATTTCCAATTATGCTACAATTGAATGAGAATTAGAATATAAAAATTCAGTGTGCCCAGTTTGTAGATTATTTGTATTCTAATTATAGATGCTTTATTTTCCATTTTCACAAATCAAAAACGACTAAAACATCTACAAATCTTCTGCAAAAAATACAATTATGTCGAAAATCCCAATTAAACTACAATCAAATGGGAATTGGGATATTAAAATTCAATATACCCAATTTGTAAATATTTTGTAAATGAATTGTAGATTATTTGTATTCTTACTTATCAGCGGTAGAAAACCGTGTGAATGAAGCTCTAAGAATGATTCGAATAGTGAGGTTAAGGAAATTGAAAGGATCAACTACTGAAATGTTCTTAATTAAAGTCCTCCTTACTCATTCTCCAAAACTTGAGAGATTGATCATTCAATAGTGTCGAAAAACAAATGCCACAATTGTTGTAAAATAATATATATATATATATATATATATATATATATATAGATAGATAGAAATGCAGTTGTGATATTTAAACAGAATATAGCACCTGCAGATTTATCACAACTTAATTGATGGGTTCACATTTTGTTATTTCATTTAAGCCAATCGACTGACTTATATGTTCTACAAATTTACTTAATATTATGTGTTTGAAACTTTCTATTATTGATCGTGCAAATAACAAAGAGATCAATATTTGTACTTTTATATTATCAAATACAAATAAATGTTTGAATATACGTAATTTGATTTATTAGTTATTTTGAAGGTCGGATGTCCAGTACTAAGGCAAGCAAGTTGGGATGATAAAAAGTGGGTGAGGGTGAGGGTTTGAAAGAGAGAAACATGGGAGGGGTGGAATATACGGTACCTTGAATTAAGGAGGGATATGCGCAGCATTAATTGTACCCTTAAAATACACTATGGTATAGAATTGATAATTTAGTATACTAAATGTAATTATATCAAACCTTAAACATTGAGGGTAATAAGGTTTCCTATATGGTATAGGAATGTAAAAATCTCCATAATTAATCCTTTACCTAAATTATCTACTTAAACTTATTAAGAGCCCGTTTGGATTGGCTTAGAAAAAGTAGATTTTAAGCACAAGTGCTTAAAAGCAGCTTTTAAGTGTTGGAGCTTATTTTATAAATAAGTAGTTACATGTTTGGATAAGGTGAAACTTAAAAAAAGCTGTTGAAGTATTTGGCAAACAAGTGCTGATAAGCACTTTTCTTATTAAGAAGACAAAAAATATCCTTAAATATGTTAACATCATAAAGGAGCTGATTATTACAATATATTTAATTATGAATTAATGCAAATAAAAAACTACTTATATTTTAATTTAATTGATTGCTTTAGATAATTTTTATAAATATAATTCTTGAATGTTTATTTTTCACCACTTTCTATCAAGTAAACTTCCAAAAAAGTCTCAACCTATTTAAAATACTAAATTATTTTGTATAGAAAAAACAGAAACTTAAAAGAGCAAAATATGTATAAAGCTACTCTTTTCATTCAAGCTTAAAGAAAAATGTAGAAAAATGAAGAAGCAGAGGTATGCCAGGAAGCACAACAACAATAAGAGTGTTGGATCTGTCGATAGAGAGTAAACAAATCCCTTAAAGTAACCATGGCTAGCACTGCTTTTTGAATTTGGGATTTTTTAAAAATCTTGTTAAGCTTTTGTTTTTTGTTATGGAATTATAGTGGTTATTTACTAGAATGGAATCTAAATTTGTTTGTTATTCTGTTATCTAAACCAGTTATTAGTCTCTTTTAATTAAAGAAAAAAAAAAGAAGAGGACAGAAGAGAAACGGGAGAGTGGAGGAAATAGGAGGAGTACAATGTTTTAGGGTTTCTTTGACTGAGGGTGATTTTGGTATTATAAAAACTTATAAGGGACAAGAGAGTAATTTTATTGGTCAAACTAAAATGGCTTTTGAGCCAAAATAAAAAAAGGTTGGGGTTAGCCATCTTGTTGCTTTTGGCTTTTTTTAAGCACTTTTTATTAGCTTTTTTTAAGCAGCTCTTTTTTTTGCCAAACACTCCAAAATTTTAAAAAAAGTACCAGCTTTTAAGCCCATCCAAATACCCTCTAATCCGTGGATTTCCAATTTAACTAATTAGTTAAACCGAAGAAGAAAAGAAAAATTACATGTATTTTTTGTGATTTTTATATTTTAACTATACTTTTTAACACATGATTAAATCCTAACATGTAATTAAAATCCTAAACTACACTAAATGAAATATAAAAAATGTTTTTTGGTGATTTTTATTATTTTTAGCATTTTATAATAAAGAAAAATTCCTAAATTTTTATAAAAAATAATAAAAGTTATTTTGGATTATTTTAGGAGCAATTTGTATTAGGGCAAAAATTACATGCTCATAAGAGTAAAAATCCTAAAAGATCAAGAGGTGGTTCTGGTTCTTTTAGTAGCTTCACACATATTTCTGAAAGTTTACTTGAAAATTTAAATATAAAATTATGATCAACTTCAAGAAAATTATGGTATAAATGATAATTTAGATGATATTCAATCACCTGATAATCTTGAAACACCACCACCTATACTTGGTGCTGCTAGTCAAAATACTAGGGATGAAACTTATTATCCTACTATTGTAATAGTTTACTACATATTGCTGAAATTTCTCTTTTACTCCATAATTTCAAAAAGAAAGAAGGATATAATTCTGTCGTTGAATCTATGCTAGGTAAATTTAAGAAATATTTCTATCATATTTTTCCTATTCACCTAATTGGTGCTATTTTAAATCCTTCTATCAAAATGGCCACTTGTCGCTAATTAACCTTTGTTTTATATATGTTTATATGGATAATGGACCAACTGAAACCCTGATGTTGAAATTTGTATTTCTGATCTACACAAATATGTATATACTTTATATAATTATTATGCTAACTTTGTTGATGCCTCTGTTGCTGTAGATGCAAAAATTCCTTCAAGTTTAGTTTCTACATCTGCATCTGGTGCTTTGGAGGATAATGATTATGTTGAAGATTATTGGATTTGGTCTAAACTAGTAGAACATTAACAAATCAGTAGCATGAATATGAACGGACTCCAACTCTACTTGCAAAAATCACCGTAGCCACCACTCAAAGGAATTTCTACCGCTGGGTTGGTGGATGATAAACTCAAATCAATTTCCTATTCTTTCGGCCACGGCTCAAGACGTGCTAAATGTGCCGATTTCTACAGTCGCATCACAGAGCGTACTTAGCCAAGCAAGGTAGCAGATAAAAGATACCCGTCATTCAATGGATAGCAATGCTTTAGAAGTTCTACTGTGCTTTAGAGATTGGACAAGATCAGAACAGCGAAATCAAGGGCGTGAAGAGGTAGATGAAACGGATGATCAAGAAATTTTGGAGATATAATAGTTTATGGTTTTGATTCAAGCCATACCAAAAACCAAGAACTTCATGTTGACATGGGTGAACTTACAAAAATGATGCAAAACATGTGATGTACTCTTTCTTATTATTTATAATTGTTGTAAACTTTTAATTTGCAAGTTCAAAAATAAAAAAATTAAAATAGAACTTGCAAATTAATTTGAAATATTATTTATTATTTAATAAAAATATAAAATCAAAGCCTTCGGAGTTTGATCCTTACATATCGGTCTTATTAAATAATTTTTTTATCCACTTACGTTCAAATTGCAGTTTTAAAATTTAAATTTCAAATTTAAAAATTTAAACTTTAAAATTTAAAAGTTTAATTTTATGCCTTAAAATACTTATTTCCTTAATTAAAAGTTTGCAAAAACTTATGTATCAATTACATTGAATAAGAAAAATATAATACACTAAAAAAAATAACTCAGCCCGGTCTCGACCCGCTAAGCCCGAATCCGGATTGGCCTAAATTAATTTGAAAATTCCTAACCCGCTAGTAGAGGTGGCAAAATGGTTCACAGAAAACAGTTAACCACCCATATTATCCACTAAAAAATGGGTTGGATAATGAACTATTTAAAAACGGATTAAATATGGATAAGAACCGTATTATCCATTTAGGAAATGGATAGCCAATGAGTAACCAATGAATAATCAATGGGTCTAACTTTTACATTTGTAAAGTCTCAAATTGGGAGTTCCTCAAGTTAGGGAGACAAAGAATTTTCCTAAAAGTGATCATATACAAGAAGTCATGGATAATATGGGTTACCCATATTATCCGCCGGTTAACCCGTTTTTTATCAGTATTAAATATAGGTTGGGTTGGATAATTGATCCGTTTTTTCATTATCCGTTTTCGATCCGAACCTTATCTAACCCAACCCGTCCGTTTGCCACTCCTAACCGCTAGCAGCCTGGTTAGCCAGCCACTATCCAGCCCGGACTACTAACTGGACGAACTATTTGTTTCGTGTTCAGCCCGGACCAGCCCGTCCGGTAAATAAGTATACTCTCAGCAATAGTTTACTCGGCCCCATGGTTCTTCCTCTTTTCAGCCACAACAACCGTCTTCTGCTTGTGTTTTATCTACTCAACAGAGGCTTTCTTCTTCTACAACATACCAGCCAATTGTTGCCCCTACTCCACGCATTTTAGGTGTTGCTCTTGTCGCAGTTCAATATCAGTTGTGCGACGAATTTGGTCACACTGCTCAGAACTGTTCTACAAAATCTTCAGCTAGTGCAAATGGTACCGCACTCTCTCATATTCTCTTACTAAATGAAAGTTGATGACACCATCTGGTATCCGGACACTGGTGCTTCCGCTCATATGTCTTCTAACTCTGGTACACTTCATTCTCCTTCTCCATACTTTGGTTCTGACAAAATTTTCGGTTGTTATGGTTCCTTACTACCTATCAAAGCTTTTGGTAATTCTATCCTTAACACCCATTTGCGCACCTTCAAACTAAATGATGTTCTTCGTGTTCCTTCGCCGCCTCGTGCTAATTTTCTTTATGTTTATAAGTTTTCTAAGGATAATCATTGTATACTTGACTTTTCTGACTCTAGTTTTTGTGTGAAGTTAATGATGACGGGGAAAATACCTTTTCAGTCCAGTAGTATCGGTCATCTCTGTCCCATATCTCCTAAAGATGCTACTGGCTCTTTTCGTTTGTGAATAAATAATTTTTGATCACACCCAAATTCTATATTATTTTAGTGTAAATATGTGTTTTATGTCTAATCTTGATATTTTAAACCTTTATCTCATTTTTAGTAGAGTTTATAAAAATACAAAAATATTCACACTTTAGAATACAAATTTTATTTCTATTTGTAAAGATTTTCAAAAAAAATTATTTGGTTTCATATAATTAGAATTTTAATAAGTAATATAGTATTTTTCTTAAATATAATTTAAACTACAGTGTGAATATGTAGTTTTCTTATATATATAATATTTAGGCGAAAATCATGTACGACAACCTAAACTTGTCCCGATTTTCCTCTGGGACACCTTATTTAAGGTAAGTTCCGATTGAATACTTCATGTAACACATATTTGTTCCAAATAAAGACTTTTGTGTGACATGGCACATTAAGTATAATGCACCTCTGTTGGTCCCGTGAGGGGATAAATTTTTGTTGACTGTTGACTCTCCCAACGTTAAAATGTTAACGTCAACTAGCCTAACAGGTCTATCCATTCCCAAATTAAATCAGAACTCTAAGTTCTCCATGTGAGACTCGTTTCTCTCTTGTTCATTTCTTTCTTTCTCTGTTGTGTACATCTTGTTTCATTTTCTTATTTTTTTTCCTCATACCTAAATCTTCTCTATCTTGTTTTCTTCTTTTTCCTCCTATTTGAAAAACATTCAAATGTCGCAAAATTCGCATAATTCAGAGTACGAAGAGGACCTTAATTTATGTTGTTGCGGTGATTATGCTAAGTTGAAGACCTCGACCAACCCAGCACACTTAAGCCGCCGATTTTATGGTTGTAGAATTTTAAGAGTGAGTAACTAGTTTCATTGATTATGAAATTTTTCGCTTTTTATTTCTTGTTAATCAGTATTGTGAATGCATTTGTTGTTAGAAAAATCGTGGATGTAATTATTTTAGATGGTTTGATGGTCCATCTATGGGTCCATCGGAGAGAGAGAAACTAACAAGTCAGGTCATGTCGCATATAATGAGTGATCGACTAAGAGTGAAAGTAAAAAAAACTTGAAGAAGAAAGGGATAAATTAAAATAGAAATTGAAGGATGCTAAAGCGCAAATGGAGTCTCTAGTAGTGAGTTGCAAGGAGGCTAAACAATAGATGGATTGGGCAAGAGCCAAACTCAAGATGCTTATGTTTTTTTTTTTTGTATTTTCATATGTATAGTCTGGATTATGGTCGTGTAGTTCCATGTAGTTTTATGCACAGCTAAGCTCGTAGTGGACTAGATAATGGTCTTATGTATTGTAGTAGTAGAACAAGTTATTAGTAATGGGTTGTTACTGAAACTTTGTATTGATCTCCTAGAAATTTATGGGGTTTTGAAGGTTGCTGCTATTTTTGCAGTTTTTAATAAATGATATCTCTGCCCTAAACTCCAGATTCTTTAGTTAAAGAGCTCTATTTTGCTGTGAGCATGCTTGTTTTACTTGTCTTCATCTTGGAAGTCATTTCACTTTCCTGTAACTCCATTAAAAGATGATTTGCTAATTTTGCTTTCTTTATATAGCAGAAGTAAAAACTTGTATCTCTATATACTGCTGCCAGTAATTGTTTTAAAGTGTGTCGATTGGGTAGGCAGTGTAATTTGTGCAACTTCTTGCTCTATTAAGCCGGGAAGGAATTTCCTATTATATGTTTATGGCCCTAGCTCTCCAGATATGCACGCAATATCACACACTTACAACCTAAAATATTATAGCCGCTCTTAGTTCCCGTTACATTTATTTTTAGCTAGTCTTTCTACTTTTTCTTCTTTTTCTCTTTTTTGAACTTTTTCTTGTATCAAGCACACAAAATTTCAAATTCTCGCTGGAAAAATGTGATATGGTATTAGTGGATACATAGAAATAAAACATCATAAATAGAATCTCATACACTAATAAGGATTACTATTAAACTGTTCTCAATTGAGCTCAAATGTAACGCTGCAACTCCAACAAAATGATACCAAAAGCATAAGTGCTTCATAAGTTTGGCTGCATCAATACATCGACAAAAAGACCTAAATTAACATCATCCCTAGACATCAATATTGTTCAATATTGCATAGACAAAAAACTAAAACAATTCACTTTTAGAGCTACTTCTTGGTCGTTGATGATGAAGTATTCACTTTATTCCTTTTGTTGGCCTTCATTTGTTGCAATTGTATAATTGTTTGAATCATAATATCTATTTTGTATAAACAAGAAAAATCCTTCCACTTACATATACAATTGTAGATTCAGAGAATAACAAATCTTGGGAGTGGTTCTTTGTCCAGATAAAGGGTACTTTTGGAGTTAGGGAACGGATGTGTATAGTTTCAGATAGAAATGAAAGCATCTTCAATGCCACAAAAGCTGTACATTGTATTTGCATGTTTCACTTGTGGCAGAATGTAAAACGCACATTCAAGAAACATAACAAACAATTGAAGGATATCTTCTTTGCTTTGGCTAGAGCTTACACGATAGAGAAGTTTGAGTATCATATGACAGAGATGTGCAAAATTGATCCGAGAGTGCGGCCTTACTTGTTCGAAATTGGCTACGAAAGGTGGTCTAGGGCATATTCCAAAGTGAAAAGGTCGATGATAATGACTTCCAATATTGCAGAGTCAATTAATGCAACAAACAAGGATGCTAGAGAATTACCAGTAATACGATTGCTGGAGTACATGACAAATTTGTTACAACAGTGGAACAACAAAAACAGAAAAAGTGCAATGGAGACATCTACATAGCTTGGTGAAAAGTATGACAAACTCCTTCGGGAAAATCTGATTGCATCGGAGAAAATGACGGTAAAATAAATCAAATATAATGATGTTTGGCACTACTGACTTGCATTTTACTGCTTGTTTAAGGATGTAGAACTCTGTATAATAATGTATAATGTTCTTTAACTTTTTAAAAAAAAAACTTTTGCAGGTGAGGCCTGCTATGAAGCAGTTATATACTGTATTTGAAGGGGTAAGGCAAAACATAGTGTGCCTTGAAGAGGGAACATGCAGTTGCGAAAAATATCAAATGGATGAACTTCCATGTCCGCATGATTGGGTGGTTTTGAAGAACCAGCAGCTGAACCTGGCCAGTATTGCTCTTTTTAATACAAGAAGGATAAACTCCTTAGAACTTATGAATTTTCAGTGAATCCGATGCCAGATGAGAGTTTATGGGTAATCCCAATAGAGGTAATGGAAGATGTGGTCCTACCACCTAAAGGGAGAAGGAATGCAGGAAGGCCAAGAAAGGAATGACTCAAACATGCTTCAGAAAAAGAGTCTAAGATGGCATTTTCATGTTCTGTGTGTGGACAAGGTGGTCACAATAGAAAAACATGTAGGAATCGACCAAAATAAATAGTTGAAAACATAACACTTCATATTACATTTGTTGTCATGTTGAGTAGTTAATTTTCACAAATAATAGAGTTGCAAATGTTGAGTAGTTAAGTTTCACAAGCAATTGACATGTTTCATTATACATGTTTTGATTATCCAATAATAGTGTCTTGGTGTTTTTAATGGTACTAAATATATTGATAGATTGTAGAAATACAAAATATAACTGCAAACAATCAATGATATTATATGTATATAGATGTATAAATGAGAGTATAACATTGTATAAATTTGTATAACTATGTATATTATTGTATACATATGTATAAACCCTGATATATTAATAAAACTGCAACCATAATGAAAATACATACTTTGTTAAAGGACAAAAGTAACTAAAATATTCATTAAAATGTAATTCATTCACAGCCACAATGTGTAATGACTACCACAAATTATACAAAAATAAAAATATCTATAATATCCTTTAAGGTTATCTCACAAGTAGTAGAATAGTACTAAGACAAAACTAGGTAACAACTCCTGATACATAGAAAAACTACAGAAAAATGGAAAAAATAGAACTACTTTATCGATCGCCCCCTCTTCCTCACCCTGAAAAGTCTCCTTGTGATTTCATCACAACTAATTGCACCAGGCTGTTATTTTTTCCTTCCATAATCCCACAACAGAGATCCCCACTTGGTATGAAGTGTCTCAATGTCAAAATTATTTTTTCGAATTTCCTTACTAAGGATGAAATACTCAGCAAAGCAGCAACAAAAGCACCACAATCACTGTAATTAAGAAGAAACAAATGAGATTCAAATAGGTACACTAATAGTAAAACAAATGAGATTAACCTATCATTTGATCTTTTGGGGAACATTATTAACCAGATTAATCTACAAAGCATCAGAATGAGATTTATCAGTATATGCATGCACCATTGTTCCAATCAATGCCATTCTTCTCGGCATAAAAATCAGAACTCTTCAAGAAGTAAGGTATTAAAATTACATAAAGTAATGCAGCATCCAAAGCAAGTCTATCATTAATAGCTCCACGGTTAGAGTCATAGATGTGGATGCACCTATATATGAATGTTAACACCCCAAAATCCAATGGCCCAATTTTGCTCTTCCGCGCTTCACATAGATAGGGAATAAGACGTGATCAACAGTGTGCCATGGGACATTTGCATCACAATAATATCCCCTAATGTACTTTTCTATCTCATGCCCTTCAGGAATCACTGAAGGATCTTGATTCACTTTGAAATCTTTATATAGGGAGTTGATTTTATTACCAAAGGCAAAATCGATTATAGTAAACTGCATGGCAACACTCGGCCCATATTTTTCCCTTTTCCTCAAATAATAAAATAGGACATCCAAGTGCTGAGATAAGAAATAAAATAGAACAACAATCACTACCGGATTTTCTAATTATATAAATTTATACACTATTATACAGAGGTATAAATATTTATACAAGATTATACAATCTTATAATGTGATTATACAAAGCTATGTATACACTATGGGGGTCTCAAACAATAAATATATGCAACAAATAAAAAAGGCATTAGAACAGGAATTTATTAAATACCGTGTCAATCAAAGGTCGACCACAATATGCAAGTGAGTGGAACCAATCCTTCGTAGTCACATTACACAAGCCAAAAGTAAAAGCTTTCGCAAGATTATTTACTTCATCGGGATATATATTTTTGGCACTTCAAATCACAAAAAATAAAAAGTAATCAGAACTACATTCATTGACAAGTATCAAATCAGAACATGAAAGATTAAAGAAAGTGAAGATACCTTCGCCTGTATCGATCCTATTATCAACAAATGCGTAAAACTCTTTAGCCAATGGCGACAATGGATGAAAATCATCAATTTCAATCGTGAAAGGATGCTTGATATAAAAAATGAGCTTGGGCGCCGATCCTAATGCCCCCGAATCAAAAAGTGGCAAATATGGAGATTTGGCATATTTTCCTGGTATTTTCTATTGAACTGACTGTTCAGGAGAAATGTAATCATCTTCTATGTCTATGATGGATTGTTTGTGAAGCACAGTTTAGAACATCTGTAGCGCGGCTAAATCTTCATCGCCAATTTCATCCCAAAATGTGTCACCCTTGACATCACTTGGTGCCCCTTAGTTAGAGAAAATAAATAATAAAAAACTTTAAAAATGAAAAAAAGAAAAATCAGACAAGAAAAAAGATAAAATGTAGACCAAATACCATGATCAACACCATGAGTAACTCCTTCGTTAGCTAGCACGTTATCTTGATTCACTTGATTGACAAAGTCAGGAACAACATCATATTGATAGCCATCAAATTCGCAGAGACCAGATGTATTGTCATCGGACACGCGTTGACGAATATAATAAAAAACAATAGAAAGAGAAGGCATGTTGAGTGATTATTCAGAGAAGGCATAACTATTGAGTGATTTGGTTTTTATCAATAAACAATTACCGCAGAATCAATAAAATCCTCCCTCGTTTGCTTGGTTTCCTTCATATTCAGAAAACTGAACACTTTTTCAAAGAAAAAAACTACATAATTGTTGAGTGTCGTCACTGTATCAGTCAACTACAACAAAAAAATAACAAAAGCAAATCAACAACCATGTTTATAACCAAAAAACCATGTATATACAAAAAGTACTGATAAACTACAAAAAAGCTAAAGGTCCAGTACCTTTCCAACAACACTCCTCAACTTCTCAACTTCAGCATTCAATAGATCAATGTGCACCAAAGGATCATAACTCAGGTTAGGTTGTCGATCCATATTCTGAGGAAAAAGTCGTTTAGACTGTTGCTTCGTATTCTGAGGATAAGGTCATTTAGACTATTGCTCCATGTTCTGAGGATAAGGTGGAGATGCAGCGACAGAATCATCAGTGTGAAAGGCAAGCACCACAGGCACCTCCCCTGATGCAACATCATCGGCATTAACTTCAAAAAGCGTGTCAATGTTCAGAGTTGACATATCTTCATGAGTAGGAGAAATGTTCCTATAGTTCAACTACGAGAAGAAAAACTGGATTACAATAGTAGAAAAAGGAAATTGTAACATATTCATAAATATACATACAGAAAAACTGAAATCCTATATGAAGAAGTATTATGGTACAAAACGTTTACCTTGTCGATACTACACATGATCAACCCGCCAGTCAAATCCGTATATGTTAGAGTTTCAGTCACTTTCCAATTAAGAATGCGTGGCACATTTGTGCCAACGCGAACAGCTAGATGCTTGTCAACCATAGAGCAACACTCAAAAAACCATATTTGTAATGCAAGTGGCAAACCTCCAAGCCTATACATTATCAAATAGTCACATTGTCTGTCCCTCATCGTCTTTAAAATATCTTCAAATGACTTTTTTCCCCAAGCATACGTCTGATATTGACCACTTTCAATTATATCAAAATCATCTATGTTAATACCATGATTATTGGCATCTGACAATATGAAATGATGGACAAACACCATCAAGGCCATCTTGAACGCATCTTCGTCCGACTTCCAATCCTTTTTCTTGAAGCGATTAAGAAGCTGCCCCCTCGTTATAGCCTTTTTTCCATCTCCTGGAAAATACTTTTTTACCAACCTATTAACATCTGATTTGTCATAAAAAGTGGTATCGTCTTCCATACACTTCAAACCAGTGATAACATCAAACTCTCCAATGCCAAAACGCAGCAAACATCCATTAATTTTCACCCACAACTCCCATTTCCCGTTCTGGGATGACTTCCATCAATAATGAATAAGTTGATTTTGAATTTTAAATTGAGGGTGGTCCAAGAAGTACCCAAAACAACTAGCACGAAACATTTGAAGTTGCGTGTCCATCAAACATTACTTCAAAAATGTTCACAATATCAGTCTTGGTATGGGAACTAATCCTGTTGTGGAAATGATCAACTCGTTGTATATAGAAGTCCTGTCACGACCCAAACCCCGGTCGTGATGGCGCCCAACACCTTGTTAGGCAATCCCGACCTTTCGAACATTCTCATCCCAAGTTACAAAGCTCCTTATAAGTTATTTAATTTAAAAATATCAATTAAGCAAAATCTCAGTCTGTGATAGTAATAAAAATTGTGCGAAAACCACAATAATATCAAACAGCCCATATCAGGTCTGGCGTCACAAGTCAGAGCCTCTAGATACAACTGAACAACATCCTATACATAAGATAGTCTAGGTGCGGGGGTAAAAGAAAAGACAAGGGAAGAAATCGGGTCCTGCAAACGCCGGCAGCTGCCTCGATGACTCCAACAACTGAACTAGGCAGCAACAATAACCTCAACTATGCCTCCGGGATCCCTGTATCTGCACACAAGGTGTAGGGAGTAAAGTGAGTACTCCAACTCAGAGAGTAATATCAATAATAACAACTAAAAGTAAGAAATCCTGTAAGAACACTACACAGTTCTATAACCAACAGTAAAGACAGTAAAGATCAGCTAATCAGGGAAAACTGTTGAAAATCTCCTACAGTCCGACAACTTACCAATATTACTGCGGCGCGTAGCCCGATCCATACGTAATACTGCTGTGGCGTGCAGCCGATCCAATTATAGTATATACTGCTGCGGCGCGCAGCCCGATCCAATAATAATAGTCGACTGTGCCCACTGGGGTGTGTGCAGACTCCGGAGGGGCTCCTACAGCCCAAGCGCTATAATACTACGGCGTGCAGTCCGATCCACGTAATATATCACTATAGTGTGCAGTCCGATCCATATAATATACTACTGTGGCGTGCAGTCCAATCCATATAATATACTACTGTGGCGTGCAGTCTGATCCATATAATATACTGCTGCGGCGTGCAGCCCGATCCGGTGTATATCAAATACCCTCACTATGGGGTCCTTGACCCCTCTCAGTCAATATAGACTTGGCCTCTCGGGCCCACTCAGCTATGACGGGGTTTTCAACCCCAGGTATTCCTCATTTAGAGTGCAAATTGCTAAGACCGGTTCATATTATGTTTTACAGTTAAGGATATGACTGAGAGTATGTTTTTAACAGGTAAAGTGAGGTCAATTAGCTCAACATGATCCCTAAGAGTTCTACAGATCGGCACAAGGCTCCAAACGTGGCAACTAGCCTAAAATATACGGATATAAGCGCAGTCTCAGTCAAAAGTACAGTAGAGTCATCAATCGGAATGGATAGAGTCCAAATCTCTAGCAGTAACATTACCACGCTCATCATCCGGTGCGTATCTCATTTCAACATAGCACTATATAGCGCAAATACGGGTTCTCAAACCCTCAGTACATCATTCATAACCATTACTCACCTCAAGCCGGCCGAAATCCTAGCTCGCCTTGCGCTTCCCTCGCAAATCGACCTCCTCGAGTGTAGAATCTGACCAAAACCACAAGGAATACGTTAAAATAAGCTAATGGAACATAACCCAACTGAAAGAACTCGAGAAACACCCAAAACACGAAGTTTGCAAAACCCGAGCCCCGGGCTCGCTTCTCAAAAAATTACGAAATTTATATCACCGGATTCCTCGTCTCGCCACGAGTCCGTACATATTAGATATACAAGAATCGGAGTCCATTTGTCCCCTCAAATCATTAATTCAAACTCTCTTAGGTTTCAAGCCCTAACCTCCATTTTTAGCCAGTAATTCCTTGAATTTCAGTGTTTAATCCATGATTTTATACTACATAAACATAATTCGAGTCCAATAGTTCATACCTGATGAAACCCCTTCGAATTCTCTCCAAAATCGCCCAAGAATCGCCTAAGTCCGAAGTCCAAAATGTTTTCCTTCTCTTTCAAAAATCACGAAACACTGTTCACTAAAACCCCTACCAGGTTTCGCTTCTGCGGTCCCGCTACTGCCTATGCGGGACCGCTTCTGCAGACAAATGACCGCTTATGCAGTTTTCACTTAAAATGCCAGACTTCGCTCATGCGACTCAATATCCGCTTATGCGGTTCCCTATTGACCGCTTCTGCGGTATAATGTCCGCTTATGCGAACCCGCTAAAGCGACCCCGTCCACTTATGCAGAAATACCCTAGGCCACGTCTGCCTGCTTCTGCGACCTCCCCGCCACATCTGCGGAATCGCTTCTGCGGCTCCTTTTCCGCAGATGTGGAAATACAAGAAGACAGAAAGTTTAGACCTGCAACAATGCTTCAAACTCCCGTTAACCACTCGAAATCACACCGAGGCCCCCAGAACCTCAACCAAAGGCACCAACACATCCTAAAACCTTATTCAAACTTGTTCCAATCCTTAAAACACGTCAAACAACACAAAAATCATCAATTCACCACGAATTCAAGCCTAAGTTTATCAAATTCTTCCGAAACTCACATTCGATCAAAAACCCGACCAAACGACGTCCGAATGACCTGAAATTTAGCATACATATCCAAAATCACCTAACGGAGCTACAACAACTCTCGGAATTCTATTCCGACCCTCGGATCAAAATCCCACCTATCAACCGGAATCCGTCAAAATTCAAACTTCGCCAATTCAAGCCTAATTCTACACCGGACCTCCAAATTCAATTCCGATCGCGCTCCTAAGTCAATAATCATCCCCCGAAGCTAATCAAATCACCGGAACTCACATCCGAGCCCTCTAACTATATAGTCAACTTCCTGTTGACTTTTCCAAACAAGCTTTCTTCTAAGAGGCTAAGTGCTTCATTTCCAACTAAAATCAATCCAACTCTACCCGATCAACTCAAATACTGATATTAAATCATAGAGAAACATAATATGGGGGAAATGGGGCGGTAACTCACGTGACAATGGGCCGGGTCGTCACATCCTCCCCAACTAAAACAAACTCTCGTCCTCGTGCGGGTCAAGAAACATACCTGGAGTCCCAAATAGGTAGGGATATCTACTCCGCATCTTCTGCTCGGTCTCCCAAGTAGCCTCCTCCATGGGCCGACCTCTCCACTGCACCTTCATTGAAGCGATATCCTTGGACCTCAACTTTCGAACCTGTCGACCCAGAATAGCCACCGGCTCCACATTATATGACAAATCATCATCCACCTGAACCGTGCTGAAGTCCAACACATTAGACGGGTCCTTAACATACTTCCGGAGCATAGATACATGGAATACCGGATGCACACTAGACAAGATGGGTGGCAAAGCAAGCTCATATGCCACCTCCCCAATCCTCCTGAGTATCTCAAAAGGCCCAATGAACCTCGGGCTCAGCTTCCCCTTCTTCCCGAACCGCATAACACCCTTCATGGGCGAAATCTTCAACAAAACCTTCTCGCCTACCATATAAGACACATCACGAACCTTCCGATCCGCATAACTCTTCTGGCGCGACTGTGCTGTACGAAGCCTCTCTGGATCAACTTCACCTTCTCTAAAGCATCCTGAACCATCTCAGTCCCCAACAATCTAGCCTCGCCGGGCTCGAACCATCCAACAGGAGATCTACACCGCCTACCATACAACGCCTCATACGGGGCCATCTGAATGCTCGACTGATAACTGTTGTTGTAGGCAAACTCTGCAAGAGGCAAAAACTCATCCCATGAACCTCCAAAATCAATAACACAAGCACGCAACATGTCCTCCAAAATCTGAATAGTGCGCTCGGACTGCCTGTCCGTCTGAGGATGGAATGCTGTGCTCAACTCCACCTGCGTACCCAGCTCCCGCTAAAATACCCTCCAGAATTGAGAAGTGAACTGATTACCTCTATCCGAGATAATAGACACTGGAACTCCATGTAACATGACAATCTCCCGAAGAAAGATCCCTGCCAGCCGCTCCAAAGAGTAAGTAGTACATACTGGAATAAAGTGCGAGGACTTGGTCAGCCGATCCACAATCACCCAAACTGAATCAAACTTCCTCAAAGTCCGAGGGAGACCACTCACAAAATCCATAGTAATCCTCTCCCATTTCCACTCAGGAATAACCATACGCTGAAGAACACCGCTCGGTCTCTGATGCTCGTACTTGACCTGCTGGCAGTTGAGACATCGAGCTACATAACTCACAATATCCTTCTTCATCCTCCTCCACCAGTAATGCTGTCTCAAGTCCTGATACATCTTTGCGGCACCCGGATGAATGGAGTACCACGAGCTGTGGGCCTCCTCTAGTATCAACTCCCGAAGCCCTTCCACATTGGGCACGCAAACCTGGCCCTACATCCTCAACACACCGTCACCATCAATGGTCACATCTCTAGCATCATCATGCTGAACTCTGTCCTTAAGGACAAGCAAATGTGGATCATCATACTGGCACTCTCTAATGCGGTCGTACATGGAAGACCGAGAAACAACGCAAGCTAACACTCGACTAGGCTCTAAAATGTCTAAACTCACCATCCGATTGGCCAAAACCTGGACATCAACTGCAAAGGGCCTCTCCCCAACTGGAATGTACGCCAGGCTACCCATACTAACCGCCTTCCGACTCAAAGAACCGGCCACTACATTGGCCTTCCCCGGGTGATACAGAATGGTGATATTATAATCCTTGAGTAACTCAAGCCACCTCCGATGCCTCAAATTAAGATCCTTCTATTTGAACAAATGCTGAAGGTTGCGATGATCAGTATATACCTCACAAGATACGCCATATAAGTAGTGCCTCCAAATCTTCAGAGCATGGACTATAGCTGCAAACTCCAAATCGTGCACAAGGTAGTTCTTCTCATGGGGCTTCAACTGACGAGAAACATACGTAATAACTCTACCCTCCTGCATCAGCACACATCCGATCCCAACTCTCGAGGCATCACAATACACAGTGTAGAAACCTGAAGCTGATGGAAATACCAACACTGGAGCCGTGGTCAAAGCTGTCTTGAGCTTCTGAAAGATCTCCTCGCACTCCTCGGACCACATAAACGGAGCACCCTTCTGAGTCAACTTGGTCAAGGGCGACGCAATAGAAGAAAATCCCTGAACAAACTGGCGATAATACCCTACCAACCTAAGGAAACTACGAATCTCAGTGGCTGAGGTCGGTCTAGGCCAACTCTGCACCGCCTTTATCTTCTTCGGATCAACCTGAATACCATCACTGGACACCACGTGTCCCAGAAAAGCCACAGACCCAAGCCAGAACTCACAATTAGAGAACTTTGCATAAAGCTTCTCCTCCCTCAATCTCTGCAATACTACTCTCAAATGTTGAGCATGCTCCTCCTGGCTACGCGAGTACACTAGGATGTCATCAATAAACACAATCACAAATGAATCCAGATACGGCCGGAACACAGTGTTCATCAAATGCATGAATGCGGCTGGGGCATTAGTCAGCCCAAAAGACATAACTAGAAACTCATAATGCCCATATCTCATCCTAAAAGCTGTCTTCATAATATCAGAATCCCTAATCTTCAGCTGGTGATAGCCTAATCGAAGATCAATCTTCGAGAATACCCTCGCTCCCTAGAACTGATCAAACAAGTCATCGATACGGGGTAGTGGATACTTATTCTTCACTGTCACCTTGTTCAGCTGCCTGTAATCAATACACATTCTCATTGTGCCATCTTTCTTCTTCACAAACAAGACCGGTGCACCCCACGGTGACACACTAGGACGAATAAACCCATTATCTAGGAGTTCCTGAAGCTGCTCCTTCAACTTCTTCAACTCAGCTGGTGCCATATGATAGGGAGGAATAGAGATAGGCTGAGTGCCTGGCACCAGGTCAATACCGAAATTAATGTCCCTTTCCGGTGGCATGCCCGACAGGTCTGCTGGAAACACATCTAGAAAATCCCTCACAACGGGAACAGAATCAAGGCTAGGAGTCTCAGCTCCAACATCTCTCACAAAAGCCAAGTACGATAGACATCCCTTCCCAACCATCCGTTGGGCTTTTAGGAAGGAAATCACCCTACTGGGAACATAGTCAGTCATACCACGCCACTCGATCCTCAAAATACCTAGCATAGCTAATGGTGACTGTCTTGGCGTGACAGTCTAGAATAGCATGGCAAGGAGATAGCCAATCCATGCCTAGAATAACATCGAAATCTACCATGCTCAAAAGCAACAAATCAACTCGGGTCTCCAGACCCCCAATAGTAACAAGACAGGATCGATATACATGGTCCACAATAATAGTATCGCCCACCGGGGGTAGATACGTGCACAGGTAACGCAAGACATCCTCGGATCGTACCCAAATTATGAGCAAAGTATGAAGATACATAGGAATAAGTAGATCCAGGATCAAATAAAACTGAGGCATCCCTGTGGTAGACTGAAATAATACCTGTGATAACAGCATCCGAAGCAATAGCATCTGACCGGGCCCTGAAGAGCATAGAATCGAGCCTGACCACCACCCGATGGGCCTTCCCCTCTAGGGCAACCCCTAGCCGCCTGACCCTCATCCCTAGCTAGCGGGGCGGGTGCTGAAGATACTGGGCCAAAAGATGAGGGCTGGCCCTTCTGCTGAGATAAACTGGATGCACGGTGGGGACACTCCCTCCGCATATGCCCGAACTCACCACACTCATAGCAACTCCCAGGTGCTGGGGACTGGGACTGAAGGGAACCCCTCGCGCCAGAGTGGCTAGCTGATGCACTCGGCCGGGATGAACCCTGAACAGATAGGGCATGAGACGAACTCTGCGATGGAAGTGCACTAAGAGATGGCTGACTCTGCTGAAAGCCCTGATAACCCCGACCAGAAGATGACCCACGATACTCTGAGCGAGCTGGCTGAGGAGGCCTGAAAGAACGACCTCTGCTCTGCTTGACCTGGCCCCTAGACGGAGCACCACTGAAGCTACCTGATCCTCGAGGCCTCTTGGCCTCCCTCTCCTCTCTCTCCTGACGGCGAGCCATCTCAATATCACGAGCAATATACACTGCATCCTCAAAGGTATGGCTCAGGATCCTCTCTCGAGTCATAGAATACAGATGGGATAAATGAGTCCGTCCACAAACCGTCTAATCCTCTCCTGATCAGTCGGGACCATCCATGGAGAACAACGAGCCAACTCTGAGAATCTCACCTCATACTGCGTCACAGTCATATCTCCCTGACGAAGCCACTCAAACTGCCTATGCAACTCCTTTCTCTACGACCGTGGTACCCACTTCTCCAGAAAGATAGTGGAGAACTCCTGCCATGACAACGGCACTGCACCTGCCGGCCTACGCCGCTCATATGACTCCCACCATGTAAAGGCTGCTCCTGAGAAATGAAAGGTGATAAATGATACCCCGCTCGACTCTAAGATCCCTACTGTCCAAAGCATACGTCGACACTTGTCGAGAAAACCTTGGGCATCCTCGCTCGGAATACTGCTGAAAGTAGGAGGTGAGAGCTTGCTGAACCTCTCAAGATGACGCTACTCATCGTCTGGCATCACTGGAACCCAATCGCCCTGAACCGGGGCAACTGGCTGAACTGGGGCAACCTGCTGAGCTGGTGGCACCTCTGGTGTCTGCAAACCCTGCACTACCTGCTTAGGCGTGCGAGCTGCAGGGGTCTGATGACCACCCCCGGTCTAAGAAGTAGTTGCGACAGTAGTGGCCGAGATTGCCTAAGCCAGGCCAGTGCAAACCGATAGAATCTGAGCTAGGGCCTCCTGAAGGCCCGGAATCACAATAGGCACAGCTGGTTCCTGAGCAGGTGCTGCTGGAGTCTCTACAGCTGGAGGCTGATCCTGAATGGGGGCAACTGGTGGGTCAACTGGTGCTGCCCCTGCTGCCCTGCCTCGACCACGACCATGACCACGGCCGCGTCTACGGCCTCGAGAGGGTGTTACTGGTGGTCGTCCTCCACGTCCGGTAGTACGGGTTCTCGCCATCTGCGAGAGAATAAAATACAGAAATTTAGTTCTTGGATCAACAAAATCGCACGACAAGAATTTCAAGAATATGAAGTGTTTCCTAAAGGTTCTGCAGCCTCTCGAGGATAAGTACAGACGTCTCCGTACCGATCCACGAGACTCTACTAAACCGGTTCATGACTCGCAAGACCTGATAATCTAGGCTCTGATACCAACTTGTCACGACCCAAACCTTGGTCGTGATGGCGCCCAACACCTTGTTATTCAAGCCCGACCTTTAGAACATTCTCATCCCAAGTTACAAAGCTCCTTATAAGTTATTTAATTTAAAAATATCAATTAAGCAAAATCTCAGTCTGTGATAGTAATAAAAACTGTGCGGAAACCACAATAATATCAAACAACCCATATCAGATCTGGCGTCACGAGTCAGAGCCTCTAGATACAACTGAACAATATCCTATACATAAGATAGTCTAGGTGCGGGGGTAAAAGAAAAGACAAGGGGAGAAATCGGGTCCTGCGAACGCCGGCAGCTGCCTCGATGACTCCGACAACTGAACTAGGCAGCAACAATAACCTCAACTATGCCTTCCGGATCCCTGTATCTGCACACAAGGTGTAGGGAGTAAAGTGAGTACTCCAACTCAGAGAGTAATATCAATAATAACAACTGAAAGTAAGAAATCCTGTAAGAACACTACACAGTTCTATAACCAACAGTAAAGATCAGCTAATCAGGGAAAACTATTGAAAATCTCCTACAGTCCGACAACTTACCAATATTACTGCGGCGCGCAGCCCAATCCATACGTAATACTACTGCGGCATGCATCCCGATCCAATTATAGTATATACTACTGCGGCGCGCAGCCCGATCCAATAATAACAGTCGAGTGCGCTCACTGTGGGTGTGTGCAGACTCCGGACGAGCTCCTACAGCCCAAGCACTATAATACAGCGGCGTGCAGTCCGATCCATATAATATACTACTACGGCGTGCAGTTCGATCCATATAATATACTACTGCGGCGTGTAGCCCGATCCAGTGTATATCAAATACCCTCACTATGGGGTTCTTGACCCCTCTCAGTCAATATAGACTTGGCCTCTCGGGCTTAGCTATGATGGGGTTTTCAACCCCAGGTATTCCTCATTTAGAGTGCAAATTGCTAAGACCAGTTCATATTATGTTCTACAGTTAAGGATATGACAGAGAGTATGTTTTACACAGGTAAAGTGAGGTCAATTAGCTCAACATGCTCCCTAAGGGTTCTATAGGTCGGCACAAGACCCCAAACGTGGCAACTAGCCCAAAATATACGGATATAAGCACAGTCTCAGTCAAAAGTACAGTAGAGTCATCAATCGGAATGGACCGAGTCCAAATCCCTAGCAGTAACATTACCACGCTCATCATACGGCGCGTATCTCATTTCAACATAGCACTACATAGTGCAAATACAGTGTCTCAAACCCTCAGTACATCATTCATAACCATTACTCACCTCAAGCCGGCCGAAATCCTAGCTCGCCTTGCGCTTCCCTCGCAAATCGACCTCCTCGAGTGTAGAATCTGACCAAAACCACAAGGAATACGTTAAAATAAGCTAATAGAACATAACCCAACTGAAAGAACTCGAAAAACACCCAAAACACGAAGTTGGCAAAACTCGAGCCCCGGGCCCGCTTCTCGAAAAATTACGAAATTTACATCACCAGATTTCTCGTCTCGCCACGAGTCCGTACATATCAGATATACAAGAATCGGAGTTCATTTGTCCCCTCAAATCATTAATTCAAACTCTCTTAGGTTTCAAGCCCTAACCTCTATTTTTAACCATTAATTCCTTGAATTTCAGTGTTTAATCCATGATTTTACACTACATAAACATAATCCGAGTCCAATAGTTCGTGCCTGATGAAACCCCTTCGAATTCTCTCCAAAATCGCCCAAGAATCGCCTAAGTCCGAAGTCCAAAATGTTTTCCTTCTCTTTCAAAAATCGTGAAACACTGTTCACTAAAACCCCTGCCAGGTTTCACTTCTGCTGTCCCGCTACCGCCTATGCGGGACCGCTTCTGCGGCCAAATGACCGCTTATGCGGTTTTCACTTAAAATGCCAGACTTCGCTCATGCGACTCAATATCCTCTTATGCGGTTCCCTATCGACCGCTTCTGCGGTATAATGTCCGCTTATGCGGACCCGCTGAAGCTACCCCCATCCGCTTATGCGGAAATACCCTAGGCTACGCCTGCCTGCTTCTGCGACCTCCCCGCCGCATCTATGGAACCGCTTCTGCGGCTCCTTTTCCGCAGATGCGGAAATACTAGAAGACAGAAAGTTCAGACCTGCAACAATGCTTCAAACTCCCGTTACCCACCCAAAATCACACCGAGGCCCCCGGAACCTCAAGCAAAGGCACCAACACATCCTAAAACCTTATTCAAACTTGTTCCAATCCTCAAAACACGTCAAACAACACAAAAATCATCAATTCACCACGAATTCAAGCCTAAGTTTATCAAATTCTTCCAAAACTCACATCCGATCAAAAACCCGATCAAAAACCCGATCAAACGACGTCCGAATGACCTGAAATTTTGTACACATATCCAAAATCACCTAACGGAGCTACAACAACTCTCGGAATTCCATTCCGACCCACGGATCAAAATCCCACCTATCAACCGGAATCCGTCAAAATTCAAACTTCGCCAATTCAAGCCTAATTCTACACCAGAACTCCAAATTCAATTCCGATCGCGCTCCTAAGTCACAAATCATCACCCGAAGCTAACCGAATCACCAGAACTCACATCTGAGCCCTCTAACTATATATTCAACTTCCGGTTGACTTTTCCAAACAAGCTTTCTTCTAAGAGGCTAAGTGCCTCATTTCCAACTAAAATCAATCCAACTCTACCCGATCAACTCAAATAATAATATTAAATCATAGAGAAACATAATATGGGGGAAACGGGACGGTGACTCACGTGAAGACGGGTCGGGTCGTCACAAGTCCCCAACCTTGCATATGGAAAAATAACAAGAAAGAGATCAGGAACAAAAATCATACTAAAACATTTTATAAAAATGTACAAATCAGTGTAGCAGTACTTGTATAAAGATGTATAAACTGTTGTATAAATTTGTATAAAATTGTATAAATCATGTATAAGCATGTATAAATCATGTATAAACATGTATACTAAAACATTTTATAAAAATGTATAAATCAGTATAGCAATACTTGTATAAAGATGTATAAACAACCATATAACTTTGTATAAAATTATATAAGCATGTACAAACTAATAGGAACACAGGGAATACCTTCAACTTAGCTTTTCTCTCATTAAATTTGCAGTGAATAGAAAACCTTTCTTCTTTAGATATGGAATCAAGGCCACTCTCACCATCTGTCACACCTCCTTTTTACACACCTACCCCGAAGGATAATATATAAGGGAATTTTTTCATTTAAAGTGATATTATTCGAAATGGGATTATTCATTTATTTTTAGAGTCGCCACTTGGAAAAGGATTGGCTTTTGGTGTCCCAAGTCACCGATTTAACTTGAATCCCAAATCAAGGAATATTTTGACTTCCCAATTGGAACCTGCGAACCAGAAATTCTAAGTAAGGAATTCTGCTGACCCGAGGGAAGGTGTTAGGCACCCTCGGATCCCGTGGTTCTAGCATAGTCGCTTAAATTATTATAGATGGCTAAAATCTAATCTTTATACATGTCATCCTATAGTACAATTATTTAACCGCTTTTAGTTAATAATTTTTAAGAAAGTGGATGTCGTTTAAAAACGTGTTTTTGGATCACGTCACATGAAATGCACCTGTATCCTCGACACATTCTTATTCAATATTTTGGGATTTGGATTTGGGTTGCATGAAGTGCACACCCATATTTAGGAATGTAATATTATTAAAGAACGCGCCTAAAGAAACTAATGCGTTGTTAACTTTGCGAGGGCCATGAAAATTTTCTCAATGGCATGCCTCGAATTCTAAAGAGTTAAAAAAAAATTAATTAAGCAAGGGCCATGCATTTTTTATTTTTTGTTTGGCACGGCGCACCTTAAATCTTTCTAATTAAAGGGTTTCTAACTCATGAAGGCTATAAATTGTTATTGATTTTTATTTGCATATGGCAAACCCCAAATTATTTTATTGACATCGGGCCTAGCAGATATTTTGCCCGGATCCAGAATTCTCAAGCCTGAAATGCTTTTATCTAAACCAATTGTAGTTTTCCTCTATCACTATTAACTTTATGAAACAAATCAACAACATCAACTAAATTCTGTTAATTCGACTAAATCCGACGAACAAGCTATAGCTGTACATAAATCCACAAAGCTATCTAACATGAAATAAGAAAACAAATAATAATTAAAAAACAAAAAAAAACATAACCAAACGTGCTAAATGGATGGAGATATTACAATAGCAAATTCATGGAAAATGCTACCAAATCAGTTAGGCAGCACCTTGATTGGCATTATATATTGTTAAAAGATGGACACCTACTGGAAATATAAACACTTTCATATAAAATCACTTCACATCACTAAAAAACAAGGAGCCATGAAGCCTCAAATTTGGAATGTATAACATTCTATGGAATGGCGTAAGATCTTGTCTAAAAACCAATTAACAGAAAATGGTTAAAGTATGGAACTAATATCGACAGTAGAAACGAACCTTCTATTGCTGAAATTCTGGGGCAGATACAATAAAAATAAAAGCTGTAGAACAGCAAATCCTCAAGCGAGCTTCATACTAGAAAATCGGAACGAAATCGACGTCGAGAAAATCAAACCAGACATCGAACGGACCTCGACGGCAACCGAAAATTTGCTGGAAAGCTCGAACTAAACTCCTGCTGATTTTGGTCATGGAAGGGAGATGTTTTCGGTAGCAGAAACTTAGGACTGAAGAAGATGAAGATGCGACTGTGGTGGTTGGTTCAACGTAGGAGATCAGGGGTCCAGGTTTGGTTGGTTGGTGCTAAGAAGGAGGATATAGATGGTTAAGGGGTGGTATGGCGACGTGGATAAGGAGCTGCTGGTGGTCTCTTCCAATCATTTTCCGGCATCGTTGCTCTGTTGAAGAAGACGACCAAAAATAGCCTACGTAAAGGGTGGGGGTTTCTCTTTTTTAGTTATGCCACCCTTTTTGTAGAGTGTATAGGGTGTTTTTAATATGGAGGGGGGTCTTGTGTGGGGACGGTCTTTTGGGGGGAAAATATTTTTGGGAAAAGATCTTTTTGGGGGAAGGTCTTTTGGAGGAAAAATATTTTTGGCGAAAGGTCTCATATGGGGGAATATTTTTGGGGAAAGGTCTTATGTGGGGGAATAGTTTTTGGGGAAATATTTTTGGGGGGAAAGTCTTATGTGGGAGAAGGTTCTTACAATTCTTCTTTTTTTTATTCTCAAATTTCTTTTTATCTATCTTTTTGTTTTATTAAAAGTCCTAGAATTAAAAATTCTAAAAATATAAAATTATACTAATTATAAAATTATAAAAGCTACTTAATCCAAAATTAAAAGATAAAAATCAATAAAAAGAAAAGGCGTAAAATGAAGCATTTTTTGTGATTTTTAATTTTTATAAAACAAGTAACTATCGATTAATCCTGAAAAATATAAAAGTAAGGCCTAAATGCCATGCGTGATATTTTTGGTATTTTTTATGATTTAAATGCAAGAAAAATACAAACAATTAATAAAAATCTACAAAATTCCTAAAAATGGCAAATAAGTAAGAAAAAATTTATTTTCTTGGGATTTTTATCGGAGTATTTCATATAGGGCAAAAATCACATGCTTACCCCATCGTCCTAGATCTTTTTCCTTTTGAGTTTAACATTAAGGACTACATCATCTTCATTAACCAAATCAACTTTCAGCTTTTCTTTTGATTTTTCAGGTCTCCCACATTTCTTACTCCTTATTCTAATGATGTTAACCGGAGTAGGAGTATTACTTATTTGCGAACGAGTCATTCGACTGCTCTCTTGTTGCAACTTTTTTGTAGGAGCAGGAGACTCAAAATCATCATCATCGGGAGCATGGACATACGTATTCGCTTCAGAAGCAGGGGTTGAGTGCAAGTCCCTTGATAATTTAAATGGAGTGGGAGAATTCCTCGTTTGCGAACGAGTCATTCGACTGCTTTCTTGTTGCGAGTTTTTAGGAGGAGCAGGTGACTCAAAATATCATCATCTGGCGCCTGGACATTTACATTAGGTTCAGAATCAGGGCTGAGGGCAAGTCCCTCAATCTTTTCGCATAATCGAACTTAACGCCTTTTCCAGCAATCTTCATTTTGCTTTTAGAAGCAGGTATTTTTTAACACATTTTCTATAATAAACCAAACAAATAAAGCTCTAACAAAAGTGAAGAAAACTGAAGGAAAACACAAAAATCAAACTGTAGCGAAACTCAAAAGTGAACCAAAAATAAAGGCCATGAAACACAAAGCAGAGGCCAATTTTTTCAAATTGTAGCAAAACTCAAAAAATAAAAAATTCTACCCTAAAAGTCGAAATAACAAAGCATGCAAACTGAAACATCAAGTTTAAGCCTAAAAAATATAGAAGGAACACAAAATCAAATGAAAAACACAGCAACATTGTAAGAAAATAGGCATAATCAGAAAAAGCAAAAAAAAATAAAAATAAAAAACAAAATTCAAAACCAAAACTGTGGTAAAAACATAAAATAAAACGAAAATTACCTGAAAATAAGATTGAAAGCTTGAAAAAGTACTTGAACCCAACAATGGAGGTCGATTATCTGCTGAGAAAAACGTGAGGAAGAGAGAGTCTGAGAAAAGTGTGAGGAAGAGAGAGAAAGAGAAACAGAGAAATTGAAATTTAAAATATTAAAACCGTTATTTTAAGTTGTGGGCTACCGGGTGAAAAGTAAATTTCATAACATATAAGACATGGGCTAAGCAAGGTAAAGGCTTCAAATATAGACTATTTTCAAATGGGCTGTATGACCCAAGTGATATATGATGTAATTTTGTCATAAAAGAATTAATGCATTATCAGAAGTTTTTCCAAATGTAAAATGAATTTTAGGAACGTCAACTGAAGTTTTCTACTCCATTTTTAAAAGAGAAGAAAAAATGTAAGGATAGTAATGAAGTTATTGTTGGGAATAAATCCCTTAAAAATAATATTCACGGTATAAATAATAAAATCCGACCACTAAGTTATGGTTAAATCAGCAAGAAAAAATACAACAAAAATGACACCAAGATTTTACGTGAAAATCCTTCTGAATAAGGGAAAAATCACCGCTAAGAAGAGCAACTGAATATCACTATAGCGAGGAATTTTATACTGTGTAGTAATGAGTACAAATACTTCTAAGATTACTACACCCTCAAAAGAAAAAAAAAATACTCTTTTGCTTTTTTTATTTACCTTACTGCAATATCTCTCACACT
Organism: Nicotiana glauca; assembly: GCA_026770625.1. Classification (NCBI taxonomy): domain Eukaryota; kingdom Viridiplantae; phylum Streptophyta; class Magnoliopsida; order Solanales; family Solanaceae; genus Nicotiana; species Nicotiana glauca. The sequence goes on from MU668722.1 coordinate 129,518, forward strand.
CTATTTTTCTTCACAGACTATTTTATTATAGTCTATGGAATACCTTGCTCTCTCTCTCTTTTCTCTCTTTGTTGGTGTGTCGAATTGAGAGTTAAAGATCTCCTTTTATAGCCAAAACCTCACTCTCTAAAGCCTACAATATTTGACAATTTGTACACAATTTCAACAAGGTTGGCTACCAACCAAATCAACTCAATAAAATTGGCTACCAAATCATACCAATTCAACAAGGTTGGTCACCAAACCAAACTAAGTCAACAAAATTGGCTACCAAATTATTTGAATAAGATGGACACCATATCAATCTACCCATCCAGTCTCATTCATCTAGATGAGGTAACATTGTCTTCTAGTTTGAGTTCATGCCGACAAGTTCTTTGCATAGCTCGAACTTGTCTCTTGGTCTTGGTCAACATGTCTGTAGGATTTTCACTCGTGTGAATCTTTTTGACTTGACGTAATTCGTTCTCCACTTGCTCACGAATCCAATGATATCTGATGTCGATGTGTTTTGTTCTCGCATGGTACATGGAGTTTTTGCTCAGGTCTATTGCACTCTGACTGTCGCAATAGACAACATACTCCATCTGTTGCAATCCAAGTTCTTGAAGAAATCTCTTGAACCATATCATCTCTTTGCCAACTTCAGTAGCCGAATATACTCTGCTTCAGTTGTAGATAGTGTAACACACTTCTGCAACTTTGACTGCCATGATATAGCTCTCCCTGAAAAAGTAAACAAATATCCAGTAGTGGATTTTCTATTATCAAGGTCACCTGCTATATTAGAATCTGTATAGCCCTTCAAAATTGGATTTAATCCTCCAAAACATAAGCATTCATGTGAGCTTCCTCTTAGATACCTGAGTATCCACTTTATAGCTTCCCAATGCTCTTTTCTTGGATTTTTAAGAAATCTGCTAACAACACCGACTGTATGAGCAATATCAGGTCGAGTGCATACCATTGCATACATGAAACTTCCGATGGCAGAAGAATAAGGAATCTTGGCCATTCTTTTTTTTCCTCCATTGTTGGACACATCTTCTTGCTCAACTTTAGATGACCAGGAAAGGGTGTGCGAACCAACTTAGCACTTTTCATATTGAAGCGCTCCAGTACACGTTCTATGTACTTCTCCCGTGACAAATAAAGCTTCCTTTCGTTTCTCGAACGAGTAATTGTCATGCCCAAAATCTGCTTAGCATGACCCAAGTCTTTCATTGCAAAAGACTTATTCAACTGTTTCTTCAACTCATCAATCTTGGAAGCATTTCTGCCTACAATCAATATATCATCCACATATAGCAAGAGAATGATAAAGTCATCATCAGAAAATCTTTTTACAAACACACAGTGATTTGAAGAAGTTTTCTTGTAGCCTTGCTCCCCCATAATAGACTCAAATTTCTTGTACCATTATCTCGGAGCTTGCTTCAATCCATATAGACTCTTCTTAAGTTTGCATACAAGATTTTCTTTACCTTTTGCCTTGAAGCCCTCAAGTTGTTCCATATAAATCTCCTCTTCTAAGTCACTATGAAGAAAAGTAGTCTTCAGATCCATCTGCTCAATCTCCAAATCAAGACTAGTAGTCAAACCAAGAACTGTCCGAATGGAGGACATTTTCATGACATGAGAAAATATTTCGTCAAAGTCAGTACCTTTCCTTTGACTAAATCCCTTGACAACCAATCTAGCATTGTATCTAGGCTTCAAACTATGTTCTTCAGCTTTAACTTTGAATACCCATTTGTTTTTCAAAGCTCTCATGCCCTTAGGCAATTTTACCAACTCATAAGTATGGTTCTTATGCAGAGATTTCATCTCATCTTGCATGGCTTAAATCCATTGATCCTTGTGCTCATACTCTATGGCCTCCGCATAACATTCATGTTCTCCCCCATCAGTGAGTAATACATATTCAATGGGTGAATAATGGGAGGAAGGAATACGAGGTCTAGAAGACCTCCTGAGTGGAATATCTAACTCGTCCACAACTTGGTGAATAGGAGCATCTGCCTCATCAACATTAGCATTGTTATTACCATCACCATTTATACGCTGATTTGTAATATGGTTCTGGGCATCACCATCATCATTGAGCCCACCAACGTCATCCGCATTTGTATGAGGAACTTGATCAAGATTAACTAAACCTTCAGAACTTGGAGATTTTAGCATCTCCTGTTTGTTAATATCTTTAATGATTTGATCCTCCATGAAGATAACATCACAGATTCTCACGACCTTCTTCTCAATTGGATCATATAGCCTGAAACCAAACTCATCAAGGCCATAACCAATGAAGTTGCACTACCTTGTCTTGATAGTTAATTTTGACCTCTCATCTTTAGGCACATGTACAAAAGCTTTGCAACCAAACACTTTCAATTAGTCATAGGAAACATCCTTGCAATACCAAACTCTGTTTGGAACATCACTTTGCAAAGCAAATGCACGGGATAAATTAATAACATGTGCGGCAGTCAACAAAGCCTCACCCCAAAATGAATTCGGCAATTTTGCTTCAGAAGCAAACATCTGACTCTTTCCATCAAGGTCATGTTCATCATTTCTGCTAAACCATTAAGCTGAGGACTCTTAGGAGGAGTCTTCTGGTGTCTGATACCTTGTTGCTTGCAGTATTCGTCAAACGGTCCATAATATTTACCACCGTTATCAGTACGAATACACTTTAGCTTCTTTCCAGTTTCTCTTTCAACTGAAGCCTGAAACTGCTTAAAGACACTCTACACTTGGTCTTTAGTCTTCAAGATGTAGACCCAAAGTTTCCTTGAGCAATCATCAATAAAGGTAGAAAAATAAAGTGCACCACCTAAAGCCCTTATCATTGGACCACATAAATCTGAATGCACCAACTCAAGCAACTCTATCTTTCTTAAAGGAGGATGAGACTGGAAAGAAACTCTTTTTTGTTTTCCAGCCAAGTAATGCTCACATTTTTCTAATTTTGCACTTTCAAAATTTGACAATAATTTCTTCTTGGCCAAAACATTTAGCCCTTTCTCGCTAATATGGCTAAGCCTCTTATGCCATAATGTTGAAGAGTTATTGCTCTCATCGGCATTCACCATATCAACACAGGTAGAGGCCGTAGTCCAGTATAAACCACGACGATTTTCCTCACGAGCCACAAACATGGAAGCCTTAGTGAGCTTCCACTTTCCAGCACCATTGGTACTGACATATCCCTCATCATCCAAAATACCAATAGAGATCAAGTGCAAACTAACATCAGGTACATGCTTTACATTGTTTAAAACTAGTTTAGTTCCAATACTAGTTTCCAAACAAATCGTTCCAACACAAGCCACCCTAGATGCAGTCTCATTACCCATACTCAAAGTTCCAAAGTCACCTTGAGTATAGGATGAGAAAAATTCCTTCCTTGATGTCACATGAGATGCGGCACCACTGTGCATAACCTATCTTGACTCATCACAAGCAATATTTATCAAATCCGCATCAAGTACAGTAATAAGATCTTCTGTAGTGATGGTGGCCACACGATTGCCATCTTCTTTATGTTCTTCCTTGTCTCTATTCTCCTTTTTCAAAAACCGGCAGAACTTCTGATGTTCTAAACGTCAATACCACTCAAGAGGGGGGTGATTTGTGTGGTACACAATTTTCGATCTAGAAGAACCAGGTTCTTCTAGGTGATCTAACTACTACTGTTTGCAGAATTAAAAGTACATAAAATAAATAACACGGAGATTTTTACGTGGAAAACACCTAACTCAAAAGGTGAAAAAACACGACCTACTACTCAGTAGGATTTTTTCAAACTTCCACTAAAATCACTGATCCAAAATAGCATTTACAAAAACTCTTTGTAAACCTAAGGATTAACTCTAATCCTTTTATAGCATACAACCTCAACTGTTGCAACAATTTCAAGTTAGCCTATAACTTGAACACTCAAAGTACCTAGTACAAATGCTTCTATAAAAGCTGAAAGGTACAACTTTAAATCACCTACTACAATTGAAATAGAATAAGAAAAAACACAATGAAACTGGTTATTCTATCTCGTTCAAGTAGCTTCAGGAATGCACACTCGAATCTCACATAAATTGCTTGCAAAATCGCCTTGCTCTTTTAATCTCAATTTAGTTTAACTTCTGTGTATGTGCAATACCTGTAAAAGAGAATAATCACTGTTATTTAATGAGTTAGTAATTAGAGTTTGATTGAGACTTAATTACTGATATTTCATCGAAGTTGAGTCCTTGAACAACACAAACTCCAACCCTATCTTTTATCTGGATTTGTGTTCTCTTCTCATAAGGAGACTTTCTGTCACGACCCCAGTTCACCCTCCATGAACATGTCGTGATGGCACCTAGTCCCTATGACTAGGTAAGCCTAACAATGCGGAAGATAAACCAAAATTTGCGGAAGAAA
>MU668722.1:135488-149402 GCA_026770625.1 Nicotiana glauca
TGCAAGGAATACAATCAACAAAGACGACTCAAATCCTAAGGGGAAGTCCCCCACACAAGGTTAGGCAAGATACTTACCTCGAACCGGTATAAAAATCACTATGAAACGGTGCCCTTGCCACGATTATCCAACTCCGAGTGTCCCAAATCTATTCAAACCAATTACATATTGTAAATAACATCGTAAGTAACCAATTCCACTATTAAAATTAAAGCTAAGGCGAGGAAATAGGTAAAATGACCAAAATGCCCCTCCAAACAACGTCTTGGAATTGAATAATTTTCACATTTTCAGAACCCTCGTACTCTCACGAGTCTAACCATATAAAAATCTCCCAAATCGGAGGTCAAATGCCCCCTCAAATCCTCACAATTAGGTCTAAGAAGTTTTACCCACTTTCCATTCAAAAACACGAAATTAAGAGGAGATTCATGGAATATGGTCTAAATCGAGTGGGAATTACTTACCCAAGTTGCCCAAATGAAAATCCTTTCAAAAATCGCCAAAAATCGAGCTCTAGAAGTCAAAATGTTATAAAAATGGTGAACCCTCGAAATGGCTAATTTAATCTGTCTGCCCAGGTATTTGGCCATCGCGAACGCGTAAGGACTATCGCGTTCGCGGAGAGGAAAAATGAAGCGGGGTCCAGTTGTTCATTACGAATGCGTAAAGCGGTTCGCGAACGCATAAAGCGGTTCGTAAACACGAAGAGTGGGGGAATAATACTTCGCGAACGCGTGAGGGAGTGAACGCGAACGCGGTTAAGAGAAGGACAGAGCTTCGCGAACGCGTGGCTCTAAACGCGATAACGTATAAGGAAAAATGGGCACCCTCAAGTTTATGCTATGCGAACGCGGTGGAGTAGCCGCGAGCGCGATGAAGGGGGAAGGGACACTACGCAAACGCGATAGCTTCTTCGCGATCGCGAAGAAGGACTGCTGACCTGCAAATTTTCTGCAACATTTCCAAACCTCAAATTGCTCCGTTGAGCATCCGAAACACACCCGAGGCCCCCGAGGTCTCAACCAAACCTACAGACATATTCCATAACATCATTCAAACTTGTACCAATCCATAAATCACCCAAAACAACGCCGGAAACACGATTTAAGCCAAGATTCAAGCCTATGATCTTCAATTTCTAACCAAACATACTTTCGATCAAAAACCTATCCAAACCTTGTCCAAATGACTTGAAATTTTGCACACACATCCAAAATGACATGATGAAGCTACAGCAACTTCCAAAATTCCAAACCGACCCTCGGATCAAAAATTCACTATTGGACCGGAACTTCAAAAATTCAAACTTCGGCATTTCAAACCTAATTGAGCTACGGACCTCCAAATTACATTCCGAACACACTCCCAACCCCAAAATAACCTAACGGAGCTAACGGAACCATTGAATTTCCATTCTGAGGTCGTCTTCACACTGCTCCAAATACGGACCATTTTTCAACTCTTAAGCTCTCATTTAGGGACTAAGTGTCCCAAAACACTCCAAATCCTAATACCGAACGTCCCGACAACCAATATAGTAGAAACAAACTTAGGGAAAGCAGTTAATGGGGGATCGGGGCGTAAATTCCAAAAATGATCGGCCGGGTCGTTACACTTTCTCTCCTTATCCAATATGCAACCTTTTCGATCAGATAAGGAGATATTGCTACTTGATCAATGGGACTTATCTCCTTCACGTGCATCTCACATGTATAGGTTGATATTACTTTGCTTCACATGATGGACATGTTCCACGACTGAGTTCATTTGTCATTCTTTAAAACTTTACCTATTCTCGGGCCAACAAATTCCCCCTTTTTGATGATAACAAACTCTGTGATTTTTACTGATCAAAGAATCTGTAAGAACTCAACTCAACCATCAACACTTTTCTTAGAAATTTTACTTATCATCAAGGACCATGTTAATTAGGTTATAAATATCACTTATTCAGAATAATATAAAGCAAAAGCACAATATATTCCCCCTTTTGGCATCATCGAAAAGTTGCATACATAATGTGAATCCCAGATATTAAAAAGTACTCATGGCCACTGGGACAACTACAAGTGAAATCATTGTGCAATTATCAATAATCAACAAACATATTTAAACTATCAAGATAAGAATCATCATAGAACAAGAGAAAACAACAGTTGTCATTGATAGAGATATGCTTCCACAAACAGACCACAAAAAGAAAGAAAATGTTTCAAAATATGAGCAAAAAATAGAAAAATCCCTAATCTGGGTCACTGGGGGTACTAGATTGGTTCAGAAGACAAGTGCTAGGAGACCTAAGGCTTGGAGGAACTAGAGGGTTGAGATTGGAGAAGGTTCAGCATATTCTGAAGCATTCCATCACTCTTCTCCTTTTCTTTTGCTAGCTCGGTTCTAAGGCCATCTCTCTCAGTTTCCAATTCAGCCACACGAGCCTTGAGCCTAGCAATTTCATCGTCCTTAGTTCCACATTCCTGAAACAAAGCCATAACCTTGTTGTTAATGGGTGTCTTCAGAGATGAACCAGGTTCAACTGGGATGGCATTGACTGGATAGTCACAAGTCAGCAGAGTCTTAACACCAAAATGTTCCTTGCTTGATGTCATTTCCCATTTCTTCAAAGGCACATTCAGCCTATCCAGAACTATAGTCAGTATGAACCCATATGGAGTGGCATGAGCCTTGGAGTCATTTATGACCCTGTCTAGCATTTTGACAATGAAAGCAGGCCAATTGATTTGCATTCTTCTCACCAGGCACTCCATAAGAACCAGGTCCATGTAATTTACAGTGTGCCTTCTCTCATGTCTGGGCAATAGGCACTTGTTGACAAATTCAAACAAGACCTTGTGCTTAGGCTTCATTTCACTTTTCTGCACAAATATAGCTTCGGGCATATCTCTAGAGTCATAGAATCTCCTAGTGATTTCAAGGGCAGTAGGGAGAGAATCCAGTCATAGACACCTTTGCCTTTGTATAGTCATCATACCCTTCAGTAGGTATGTCCTGGATCTCACCCAGTTTGAGTGCATCAAACTTCACTTTGACTCTTTTCACCAGGCTGGTGACTACTCCATCCTTCACAACATCATTGGCCATAAATTCAATCAATTCATTCCTGGCCAGTCTCCCATCCATTTCAAGGACCATGTCCTTCCAACCTTGTGCAGCTGAAGCATCTACCAAGCTCATCATCCCTGGTTTGACCAGGTCCTTCAACAGTCTACCTTGCAAGATTTTTCTTCTGCCAAAAATGGCAAACTTGTCATGTTCCTTCTCAGAGTCCTCTTCTTCTTCTTCTCCACTTCATTCATCATCTTCTTCAGTAATTTTCACTTGCTTGCCTTTCACTCCAGATCTTGTTCTCTTGGCTAGTGAGGGTTTAGCAGACACAGGTACAGAGGAAGACTTTTTGGAAAAAGTCTTGGATCTTTTTAGTTTGGGTGTAGGAACCTCCATTGTTGTTCCCCTTTCTTGATGGACTGGTTTAATGTCCTCTTCTTCTACAATCTCATAGGATTCTGCTACCTTTCCCTTTCCCTTCTCCATTTTCTTTTTCTTGCTTTCTTCTAGAGCCTTTTGTAAGTCAGCTTCACTTTGTTTTACCCTGCTTCTAGTGGATTTTCCCTTAGGCACTGAAGGGGCAGTAGGTTTTTTGGATGAAGTTTTGCTTTTCTTGGAAGAAGTTGGGGCCTTTTGTGAAGTGGCTTTGCATTTCTTTGGATCATAACTTGCCCCAACCTTTTTCAGAAAGTCAACCAAGGTTTCCTCAGCAGATGAAACAGGTTTATCTCTTTGTTTGCTTAGATGAACCAATCCCTCTGCTGCCTCCCCAGAACCACTTCCCCCTGACTTTATACCGCTTTCTTATATAACCCCACATATAGCAGGAACCCCCTCCTTCCCATTTCCCCTCTCTTCACCACTTGCACCCCCCTCTCTTTTCCTTTCTTTTTACCTCCACTCCTACTCGATTCAGCCAATTTTACATCTCTAATCGGACTAACTAGAACAAATCTATTTTCTAAGTTTTCAACCACAGAAGAACTTACATCAGTAGGGGTTTCTTGAATTTTCTCAGTGTTAGAAAACCCATGTCCTTCACCTTCATTAGCAGATTTAAACGATTCTGACTCAAAACTGGAGTTAGATTCTTGAGCTGGGCTTTCTTTCATCTGGCTAGCTTTCAATTTCATATTTAAAACCTTCCTTGGTGCTCCAGATGCTACAGTTTTTCTAGCCCACATTTTCTGCCTTCGAAACATAGGTTTTGGGGTTTCACTAGGAGGAGTAGATGAGGTTGAATTTGAGGGTGATGGTGGTAGAGGAGTACCGGGATGATCTTGTGGGTTAGACATGATTTATCGTTTCTTGAGAGAATTTGGGAAATTTTTGGAGAAGAGGCAATTAGAACTGGAGAATTATTTTTGATGGTTTTTAGAATAATGAAGAAGATTAGAAATGTGGTTGGTATTTAAAGTGAATTGGACATTAATGCAGTAACGATAACTTTTCAGGGGTCAATTAGAAGTCTAATCAAACTGCAATTTGCGACTTTTAATGATTATTTGGCTTCCCTATATATTTGGCAAAAATCACGATTTTAGAGTTCTAAATGGACGAAACTGGTTCAATGCCTCAACGGATAGAATTTTCTAGGAATTTGGCAAGTATAGGACTTCTGCTCATGATTGAAGTGTTAATCTTTCTAATTATGCAAAGTGTTGAAAACATACCTGAGCTTTCATATGAACTCATACTGATGAACCAGGTTCTTCATATAGAACTCTCTTGAACATGCCTCAAATGTCATAATAGAAAAAACCTTGTAAGAGACCAGTGAATCATATATAAACATGTCACAGGAGTATACTAATAAAAGTATGAAGCTGAGTAAGAATTAATCTAGATATTTACACAAAATTAGAATTCCTAGCCAAAAAGTTTTATTTCAATTTTTTTTCATTCTGAGTTGAGCCTATTAGGTGATCTTAATCATCTCTAGTTCCAACCCGTTCCTCTCAAAGTTTTCTCTACTCAGTACTTTAGTGAAGATGTCAGCAATTTGCTTATCAGTAGCACAAAATTCTATGGAAATCAGACCTTTTTCATAGTTGTCTCTTAAGAAATGGTGCCTAACATCTATTTGCTTAGTCCTTTTATGATGAACATGGTTCTTTGTCATACTTATAGAACTTGTGTTATCACAGAATATAGGAATGCAACCAACTTCAATACCAAAGTCTACCAGCTGTTGTTTGATCCATAGCAATTGAGCTCAATAAGAGGCAGCATCAACATACTCAGCTTCAGCAGTAGATAAGGCCATTGAGTTTTTCTTTTTGGTATCCCATGACACAAGACATGAACCAAGGAAGTGTTCCATACCTGAGGTGCTCTTCCTATCCACTAGAAAACCTGCATAATCAAAATCAACATATCCTACTAGATTGAAATTGCTACCTTTGGGATACCAAAGACACAAATCAGTGGTGCCTTTCAAGTATCTTAGTATCTTTTTGACAACAGTCAGGTGAGACTCTTTAGGATTTGCCCGAAAGCTAGCACAAAGCCCTGCACTGAAAACAATGTTAGGTCTGCTAGCAGTAAGATATAGAAGTGAGCCAATCATACCCCTATACAACTTTTGATCAACTGATGATCCAGGTTCATCAACATCTAATTTAGTAGTAGTTGCAATCTGTGTATATATTTCATTTGATTATTCCATTTTAAATTTTTTGATTAGCTCATTTGCATAATTCTGCTGATGGATCATGGTTACATTTGGACTTTGTTTGATTTGTAAGCCTAAGAAGAATTTAAGCTCACCCATCATGCTCATGTCAAACTCATTCCCCATTAATTTTGCAAAGTCCTTACTTAGCTTATCAGTAGTGGCCCCAAAGATTATGTAATCGACATATATTTGTACAACAAGGAGATCCTTACCTTTTTCCCTTAAGAATAAGGTACTATCAATTTTACCTCTTTTTTAACCATGCTCCAGTAGGAATTTGGACAATCGTTCATACCATACTCTTGGCGCCTGCTTGAGTCCATAGATAGCCTTGTCTAACTTGTACACATGCTTAGGACATTCCTTGCTTTCAAATCCCGGAGGTTGTTTTACAAATACTTCTTCTTTCAAGTAGCCATTCAGGAAAGCACTTTTGACATCCATTTAATAAAGAGTGAATTCCATGTGTGTTTCAAAGGCTATGAGGATTCTAATTGCCTCTAGTCTTGCAACTGGAGCAAAAGTATCATCATAGTCTATGCCCTCCTCCTCTTGGTTGTAACCTTGGATCACTAGTCTTGCCTTGTTTCTTGTGACTGTTCCATCTTCATCAAGTTTGTTTCTGAAGACCCACTTTGTTCCAATGACTGATCTGTCCTTGGGTCTTGGAACTAGATGCCAAACTTGACTTTTCTCAAACTGATTGAGTTCATCTTGCATAGCAATCACCCAATCTGTATCTTGCAAAGCCTCAACAATATTTTTAGGTTCAATAAGAGATAAAAAGGCATCAAAGGCACACAGATTCTTTAGTTGTGATCTAGTTTTGACTCCAGATATTGGATTAGTGATAATGTTCTCAATGGGATGAGAACTTTGATACTTATGAGGTTTCACAACTAACTGGTTTCTGCTAGATGTTTCTCCCAAGTTCTGTTGCTAAGGAACAGGGTCATGAACAGGTTCCTTTAAGGGATTTATTTCAATACCTCTTTGATTAGTTCCCCCCTGTCAGGTTGCCCTGGATGGAAGAACCTGTTCCATCACCTGTTCCTTCGGTTGGTGCCACTTTGACTTGTGCTGAGGCTTCAGTCAAGTCCTTTACCAATCCAATGGCTTCATCTTCGTGTTCCTGTCTCTCAGAAAGAATGTTAGTTTCATCAAATATTACATGTACACTTTATTCTATACACAAAGTTCTTTTATTGAACACTTTATATGCTTTGCTATGTGAAGAATATCCCAAGAATATCCCCTCATCACTTCTGGGATCAAACTTACCTAGGGAGTCTTTTCCATTGTTGTGCATAAAGCACTTACATCCAAATGCCCTAAGATGGGATATATTTGGTTTTCTCCCATTAAGTAACTCATAGGTAGTCTTCTCTACAAGATGTTTGGTCATGCATCTATTGATAATGTAGCATGCAGTGATTACAGCCTCTGCCTAGAAGCTATGGGGCAGCTTACTAGAAAGAAGCATAGTCCTAGCCATGTCTTCAAGAGTCCTATTCTTTCTTTCAACTACTCCATTTTGTTGAGGAGTCCTAGGGGCAGAGAAATTATGATCTATACCATTTTCATCACAGAATTCAGCAAACTTAGCATTTTCAAATTTAGTTCCATGATCAGACCTAATGGATGCAAGTTGATTTCCTAATTGTTTCTGAGTTTTTCCAACAAATGCAGTAAACATGCTAAATGCGTCATCTTTAGAAGTTAGAAATAGAACCCAGGTAAATCTAGAATAATCATCAACATGCACCATTACATATTTCTTTCCACCTCTGCTCATGGTTCTCATTGGACCACAGAGATCCATATGGACCAATTCCAACGACTTGGTTGTGCTTACCATTTTCTTGCTTTTGAAGGACGATCTTACCTGTTTCCCCCTAGCACAGGCCTCACAAACTTTGTCTTCCTCGAACTTGATATTAGGTAACCCTATCACCAAGTCTTTGGAGACTAATTTGTTCAGCTGATTCAGACTGGCATGACCAAGTCTTTTGTGCCACAGCAGGGGATCATTATCCAGCACACTTAGACAAGTTAGTTCATTTTCTGAGAGAGTGGACATATCTACAATGTAAATATTGTTAACTCTCTTTCCCTGCAAAACAATCTTATCAGTGATAAGATTAATCACAAAGTACTTAGTAGAGGTGAATGCTACAAGGTTACCTCTGTCACACAGTTGTGACACATTGATCATACTATATTTCAAGCCATCTATTAAGTAGACATTCTCAATAGAGTGAGAGTTTGTCTTACCTACCTTTACAACCCCAATAATCTCACCTTTCTTCCCATTTTCAAATGAGACATTGCTTCCATTTAAGTCCTCAAGTGAAAGAAACTGGTTCTTAATTCCAGTCATCTGTTTTGAGAAGCCACTATCTATATACCATATTTGTCTACTTCCCTTCACTTGGACATGCAAAAAGAAATCAGGGGTTAATCTTAAGAACCTAAACTAGTTTGGGTCCCTTTCTATGGGAAAAGAGAATAAATCAGATTTTTTCTAGCCCACCTAGGCAACTTGTTCTTTTCTTGAACAAAAGTTTTGTTCTTTTGATTGGCCTTTTCTTCTGCATTACATTTAATTTTTTAATGGCCAGTCTTGCCACAATGTTTGAAAATTTTGTTTTCAGGAAGAGTGAGGTACTTGTTTTTAGGTCCCACTTAGGTTTTTGAGTCCTATAACCAAGTCCTCTTTTGTTGCTGATATGATGTTCTTGTAGCCAAAAGAATGCATCAGAAGCCTTGTTATATTTGTGAGTTTTTTCTAGTTCATGTTTTACCTTTCCTAGGTCTTCTTTTAGTATTCTTATCTTCTCATATTTCTTGTACAACTCATCTTTCATTTTTCCTAAGTTTTCTTCTAGGGTGAAGTGAGTGAGGTCAGCTTTCTTCTTTCCTGTTCCTAGTTTCAGTTTTAAATTCTCACACCTAAGTTCTAGGACACTAGTTTCAAGTTCAAGAACCTGGTTCTTCAACTCAGCATTTTTACTTTCACTCTCATTAGCCCTAGACTTTAGATTTTTGCACTTGGCTTTTAGAATTATGCATTCCCTAGACATCTCTTCCTTCTCATTGTTAATTAGCTCAGACTCGTCAATGAAGTCTAGTTGTAGCTCAGACAACCTTTATTTAGATAAGAATTTAATTTTGTCTTTGAGATGAAGAATACTTTTCTCTTGTTCCTCATCTGATTCTCCGATGGCCATAAGTGCTTGTTCATCTCCAGCTTCATCCTCTGAGTCCTCATATGATGTTTCATCCCAGGCAGCAACCATAGCCTTAGTTCCTTTTTGGTTGAACCTGTTCCTTCGTTCAGCCCTTTCTTTCTTCCACTCAATTTCCCATTGAGGGCAGTTCTTGATCATGTGATCAGTCTTACCACACTTGTAGCAACCCTCATTGTTCTGTTTCTCAGGAGCCCTTGGTTTGTTGAAGGTTTTACCTCTTGAAGAACCTTTTCCTCTCATCAGGTACTTTTTAAAATCTCTAGTGATCATAGCCATTTCATCATCCTCTAGATCTGAATCTTCAGCAATTCTGAGAGCCAGACTTCTTTCCTTCTTGGGTGTATCTATCTTCATGGTTTGCCTTCTCAGTTCATAGGCAGTAAGGTTTCCAATTAGCTCATCCAGCTTTAGGGTAGCAATATTCTTTGATTCTTGAATGGCAGTGATTTTGCTTTCCTAAGAGGCTGGCAGAACCCTTGTCAAAATCTTCTCAACTTTATCTTCTTCTAGGATAATCCTTCCAAGAGATTCAAGTTCATTTGTCAGTATGGTGAACCTTGTATATATCTCTTGGATGGTTTCTCCTTCCTTCATGGAGAAGTTCTCATACTGAGAATACAACATTGTTCCTCTAGACCTTTTTACTTGAATTCTACTATACTCATCTGGACCTAGTCCACACACAAACCATTTCTTGGCCTTAGCATTTTTCTCCCACTTCTTCAGGTCTTCTGCAGTGAAGTCAGCCCTTGTTTTTGGCATATCCACTCCTTTATCATTCTTCTTTGTAGTTGCTAGAGGACCATCAGTGACTATGTTTCATAGTTCATAATTTTCTCCTATGATGTGATCCCTCATCCTGTTTTTCCACCAAGAATAGTACTGTCCATTGAAAAGTGGAGGCCTAGCAGTAGATTGCCCTTCTCAGTTCCTAGGTGGTACACTCATGTTGATATTTTCCTAAGGTGTTAGCCTCTTCAAGGATAACCTGCTCTGATACCAATTAATGTTCTAAACGTCAATACCACACAAGAGGGGGGGGGGGATTTGTGTGGTACCCAATTTTCAATCTAGAAGAACCAGGTTCGTCTAGGTGATCTAACTACTACTGTTTGCGAAATTAAAAGAACATAAAATAAAGAACACATAGATTTTTACGTGGAAAACACCTGGCTCAAAAGGTGAAAAAACCACAACCTACTACTCAATAGGATTTTCCCAAACTTCTACTAAAATCACTGAGCCAAAACAGCATTTACAAAAACTCTTTGTAAACCTAAGGATTAACTCTAATCCCTTTGTAGCACACAGCCTTAACTGTTGCGACAATTTCAAGTTTGCCTATAACTTGAACACTCAAAGTACCTAGATAAATGCTTCTATGAAAGCTGAAAGGTACAACTTTAAACCACCTGCTACAATTGAACTAGAATAAGAAAAAACACAATGAAACTGGTTCTTCTATTTCGTTCAAGTAGCTTCAGAAATGCACACTCGAATCTCACATAAATGCTTGCAAAATCGCCTTGCTCTTTTGCTCTTAATTTATTTTAACTTCTACGTATGTGCAATACCTGTAAAAGAAAACAATCACTGTTATTTAATGAGTTAGTGATTAGAGTTTGATTGAGACTCAATTGTTGAGCTTCCATCGAAGTTGAGTCCTTGAACAACACAAAATCCAACCCTATCTTTTATCCGTATTTGTGTTCTCTTCTCATAAGGAGACCTTCTCTCCTTATCCAATATGCAACTTTTCGATCAGATCAGGAGATATTGCTGCTTGATCAATAGGACTTATCTCCTTCACGTGCATCTCACATGTGTAGGTTGATCATTACTTTGCTTTACATGATGGACCTGTTCCATGATTGAGTTCATTTGTCATTCTTCAAAACTTCACATGTTCTTGGGACAACTTCTTTATGTGCCCTTTCTTCCTGCAATGATAGCACTCAAAATCTTTAAGTCTGCTTCTGGATTTGCTTCTATTATGTTCTCTATTTTGAGAACCTCGATTCTTGCTTCTCCCCCTAGAGTCAGTCACCAAGGCATCTCATGAGGAGGAACCCTGAGATTTTCTTCTCATCTCTCTGCTCTTGGCAAGATCAATAGAGATCACACCATCCAGAGTAGAATTTATTAATGAAGTTCAAAGAATTTCCCAAAAATCTGGTAGGGAACCAAGTAGAAACAGGCCTTGAATTTCTTCATCAAATTTAATGCCCATAGCAGATAACTGGTTCATGATCCCCTAAAATTATTCAGATGATTTGTCATCGCGGAACCATCATGGTATTTTAAACCCAACATCTGCATTATGAGAAATATCTTGTTGTTTTCAGTTTTTCGAGCATACAGACTTTCAAGGTGCTCCCATAGGGTCCAAGCATATGTCTCCCCGAAAATATGGTCCACAACATTATCGTCAACCCACTGCCTAATAAAGCCCAAACCTATATGTGTAACAAATTCCACTCTTCATCTAATTTATTATCAGGTTTTATAGTAGCGAAGACAGGTTGATGAAAATTCTTGACTTAGAGAAAATCTTCCATTTTGCCCTTCCAAATGGCACAATTTGTACCACTCTAAGTAACAATTCTACTAGTGTTGGCTTCCATCGTTTATCACAAATACAAATGCTATTTATTATGATACCAAAATAATTCTTTTCTGATATGGAAGTTCAGACTGTGCTGCAACCACAGAGCATACTCAGACAAAACCTTGGCTCTGATAGCACTTGTTAGGAATAAATCTCGTAAAAATAATATTCACGTGAAAAATACAGAAAAAATGACACCAAGATTTTACGTGGAAATCTTTCTGAATAAGGAAAAAACCACTGTCAAGAAGAGCAACTGATATCACTATAGCGAGGATTTTTACACTGTGTAGTAACGAGTACAAATACTCCTAAGACCACTACACCCTCAAAAGAAAAAAATACTCTTTTGCTTTTTTTTTTACTTCACTGCAATATCTCTCACACTCTATTTTTCTTCACAGACTATTTTCATGTAGTCTATGGAATGCCTTGCTTTCTCTCTTTTCTCTCTTTGTTTGTGTGTCGAAATGAGAGTTAAAGCTCTCCTTTTATCAATATTTGATAATTTGCACACCCTTTTCATAATTTCAACAAGGTTGGCTACCAAATCAAACCAAGTCAATAAAATTGGCTACCAAATCATACCAATTCAACAAGGTTGGCTACCAAACCAAACCAAGTTAACAAAATTGGCTATCAAATCATTTGAATGAGATGGACACCATATCAATTATAGCCACCATTTTTTTTGGTTGTAAATATGAGACTTTATTATAAAACTAACATTACATAGGGCCCTATCAGTCATCCCATTGGGATCAAAACTGATAGAGCTTACCAAAAGTACTAGAATTTTGCATGGCATTTACATTTTCCATACTAGCCAAACTATCACAAACTTTTTCTGAAATAGACCTAAAGTACTGTTTCCCTAGCATCATTCTTCAAAGCTGCCTCCACCTCCTGGGAAGGTGCATGATGAATGACTATTTTATTCATAGACCTAAGCTTCCAACGATTTTTTGCCAAAAGATGAGCTACAGAGTTTGCTTCACGAAAGTTATGCCTGAGCATTGGTGTTCCCAGTTGTGTCATTAACCACCTGCATGAGGAGGCAATGTGATCATAACCACCATCAACAAAAGGACGAGTACACACTTCATCCAGAAGGTCTGTGTCATATATAGCCTTCTAATCTTCTATCTACTCTTGTTTCTCCAGCCATCAATCTGAAATTTTGGACTTCGTTACTTTGGACATGATTGATTTGATATAGTAAAACATACGTTAAACAACATTTATTATGAATTGATACTTCAATAGAGATTTTTAGACTTTTTAACATAAGATAAATGCAAAGAATGAAACGAAAAACCAAAAAATAGAGAAAAAAGATAAATAGGTTTCTTAGTCAATCTCACTTTTCTCTCTCTCTCTCTCTCTCTCTCTCTCTCTCTCTCTCTATATATATATATATATATATATATATATATATATATATATATATATATATATATATATATATATATGCTGATGATAATGGTGTGATAAAGAATCCATACAAATTGTATCATTAAAAAATCAATAGCAAAATTTTCTTCCTTGAGCTTTCATATAGTTGCTTTGTACTTGATGATAAGGTTTGATAATTCGCAAGGCATTTAATTTTTTTATTATTAATTTACTGTTTTTTAATTATTTTATGACTTATGGATTTGTTTTATTTTTTGCCTTTTTATGAAGCATATTGACATTGCTCTATATTGTCTGAGAAAGAAGGAACGCTACCACCCTCGCCACCATCCTTTTCGATGCACAACTATAGATATACTTTTTGATAACTATATGGTACTTGTGTATAAGGATTCCACTGAAGATGCTGTAAATGAGTTTTGGTGTGGTGATAATTAATTATTTCTAACACCAAATGTGTGGGATGACAGTCGTAGATGTGGAATTGCTTGGACAGAGGTTGACAAAATCTTTTTTCCATGTCGGCTTCCTTCAGAAGATGATAATATTGTGACACATTTTGTTTTGGGGGTATTGGACTTGAATTAGAAAAAGATTTATGTGTACGATTCCATATTATCGCGACCCCAATACCGATCGTGATGGTGTCCAACACAATTGCTAGGCAAGCCCGACCAATTAACACTCACACCCCTATCCATATCCCATTACCAATTTATAGCATTTAATTTAACAGTTTAACAAGTCTATTAACCAAATAATTTAGATAGAGACAGTGTGAAACACTGACATAACAACATCTCCCAAAGACCAGGGGTCATGAGTCTAGAGCCGCTAAGATAACAAAATAATACATCCTCAGTAATACTGATGTTCTAAAATGCGGAAATAATAAA
>MU668722.1:152638-170242 GCA_026770625.1 Nicotiana glauca
TTTAACCCGCGGGCCAAACTATTTGCATTTGATAGTAACAAAAGTAATATATATATACACACAAAAAAAAAGTAAACAAAAATATACATTGTTTTGGCTATTATTTTAAGAACGACTATACAATGTTATTTTTACGAAACTACTAATCATTTTCTCGTAGAAAAAATGACATCAGGTAGCCACTCTAAAAGGCTTCTATTTAGGAATTAGTCAGTGCGTCCTGAGTTTTAATTTTTCTATTCAAAATAAAGTAATATATATACAATTTGTGCATATATATATACATACACACACACACACACACTAAAAAAAGTAAACAAAAATATATATTGTTTTGGCTATTATTTTAAGAACGACTATACAATATTATTTTTACAAAATCACTAGTCATTTTCTCATAGAAAAAATGACATCAGGTAGCCACTCTAAAGGTTTCTATTTAGGAATTAGTCGGTACGTCCTGAGATTCAGTTTTTCAGTTCAAAATTTTAGGACAAAAATGTCTTACATTTTTCTGAAGTTAAGATTTTTAGTTTAAAATTTCAGGACAAAATAAATACGGGCTAATCTCTAAATAGCATCCATGAGAATGGCTATCTGCTCATTTGCCTCTCATTTCTAGGCCGTTCAAAAATAGCCTAGTTTCAAAAGTAATCGAAATTTAGCCACTTTTCATGTAAAGATAAATCTGAACAAAAACACTGTTCAAAATTCGAAAAAATACTCCAGCATAATATATTGAAGTTACGGTATAATATAATAGAGTTTGGACAACCGGTGCTCCACTCTCCAGTATATTATACTGGAGTCAGCAAAGTATAGCGGTCCAGCATAATATGCTGGAAGTTCATACACAGGTGCACCGAACTCCAGTATATTATGCTGGATCAGTCTCTGTTGCAGAAAAATAGTGGCTATTTTTTATTGACTTGCTAAACGCTGGCTATTTTTTAATGATCGGTCCGAAAACTGGCTAGACCGTGCTATTTTTACTGCCAAAATTTCATGGTATAGCCAGTTTTCGGACTGGTCAATCAAAAATAGCTAGCGTTTACCAAGTCAATGAAAAATAGGTACCGTTTTGATACAATAGAGACCGATCCAGCATAATATACTGGAGTTCGGTGCACTTGTGTTTGAACTCCAGCATATTATGCTGGACCGGTATACTTTGTTGGCTCTAATATAATATACTGAAGACTGAAGTACTGGTGCTCCAAACTCCAGTATATTATACTGAACCATTCTACTTGCTGGAACTCCAGTATATTATGCTGGAGTTCTAGTGTATTTATGCTGGAACTCCATCATATTATGCTGGAGTTCCAGCATACTATCCTGGAACTCCAGTATAATATGCTGGAGTTCCAGCATAAATATACTAGAACTCCAGCATAATATACCGGAGTATTTTTCGGAATTTGAATAGTGTTTTCGCTCAAATTTATCTTTACATTAAAAGTGACTAAATTTTGATTACTTTTGAAATTGAGTTATTTTTGAATGGCCAGTTGTAAATTTAGCTATTTTTAAAAATATCACATTTTTACTGCGTAAAGCTATTCGTTACTGGGCTGCCGATTGAACAATATTTGTGTCTTGGAAACAGAATTGGGATCTTTATACAAATAGCCAGTCGGGTATACTGTTTAGTTTTTATAGTCGGTATACATAAATTATGTATAAATAATATACGATTATATACATATTATACATGAATTATATATATTATACCTCCAATAATAATTTTTAGTTTAAGCGGGCGGATAAGAAACTATTTTAAATTAATTCTTCAAACGAGTTCTACTCACAGTGCATGTCCCCAGCTTGTTAACATTAATAGTCAATTCATTCAAAATTTCGTCAACTAACTTGTAGCAAAGCCTATTTTCTACGTGTTTGAAAGGGAGAAATTCAAAAATAGTCAGGTTTACCACTGGTAGTTGAAAAATAGTCAAGTTTCAAAAGTTATCGAAATTTAGCCACTTTAAATCTGAGCGAAAATACTGTTCAAAATCCGGAAAAATACGCCCGCAAATTTTACGGGAGTTCCAGCATAAGTATGCTTGAACTCCCGTAAATTTTACGGGAGTTCCAACATAATTATGCTGGAACTCCCGCAAATTTTACGGGAGTTCAAGCAAGTATAATTGTCCAGTATAATATACTGGAGTTTGGAGCATTGGTGCTCCAGTCTCCCGTAAATTTTACAGGAGTTAGCAAAGTATACCGGTCCAGTATAATATGCTGGAGTTCGTACACAAATGCACCAGAACTCCTGTATATTATACTGGACCGGTCCCTGTTGCTGTGTTGCAGCAAAATAGTGGCTATTTCTCATTGACTTGGTAAACGCTGGCTATTTTTCATTGACCAGTGTGAAAACTGGCTATACCATGATATTTTAACGTTTAAAATGAAAGAACTGAGTCACTGAAAAAGAACAGTAAGAGAGCGCCAAACATTATGTATGTGTGTATTTGTGTGTGTATTCTTGAAAAATAACATGTATATATAAAAAGGAAAAGGTTCAAAATGCCCCTAAATTATTGAAAAAGGTTTAAAAGTACCCGTCATTCACTTATTGGGCTAAAAATACCCCTCCATCCACTTTTTTTTTCCAGTTATGCCCTTAGTCAATGCTAAATTAAAAATAAATATTATTCTTTTTGCAAAACTTATAAAAAAAATATTTTGCTAACCATTTTTCATTTTTTAAACTTATGAACCAATAGCACATTAATTCAGTAAAGTCTTTTTTTTTTCAGTTTTTACAAAAATATATTTTTTTTCATTTTTTTAAAGAATTTTTTTTGTAAAAACTAAAAATAAATTGTAAAAACAGAAAAATTTATTTTTAATAAAATATTTTTGTTCTTAAAACAAAAAAAAATATTTTCAACAAAATAATTTCGTTTTTGAATATTTTGTTTTCATTTTTTTCAATTTTTTAAAGCATTTTATTTTATTTTTGTTTTTCAGTTTTTTTTAAAGAAACAATATTTTCGTTTTTGAAAAAAAAAATGAAAAAAAAATATTTTTCAAAAACGAAAGTATTTTTTTGAAAATATTTTTTTTAGTTTTTAAAAAACTAAAATATTTTATTAATAACAATTGTTTTCTATTTTTACAATTTTTTCAGTGTTCAGAAAAAAAAATGCTTTAAAAAACTAAAAAATAAATTTTTTTTGTTGTAAAAACTGAATTATTTTTTTGTAAAACATGAAAAAAAGACTTTTCTAAATTAGTGGATTACTTGTGCATTAGTTTAAAAAAATAAAAAATATTTTGTAAAATATTTTTTTTTAAGTTTTACAAAAAAAATAATTATTATTTTTAATTCAGCATTGACCTAACGGTCAAAGGGCATAAGTGAACCAAAAAGGTGAATGGAGGGATATTTTTAGCCCAATAGGTGGACTAAGGGTATTTTTAAACCTTTTCCAAAAGTTTGAGGGTATTTTGAACCCTTTTCCGTATATAGAATAAACCGATAGCGCTTGAAAATAATCCAAAGAAATTGAAACAAGAAAGAAGGCTTTAAGACCAACATAGTCTAGACACGTGTTACACACTTAGGGGTCGTTTGGTAGGGTGTATAAGAATAGTGCGGAATAAGGTGTATTAATAATGCAGGGATTAGTAATGCATGAGTTAATAATACAAGCATGAGTTATGCCGATATTATTTCTTATCTACTGCTTGGTTTGGTGTATTAAAAATTATAATGCGTTGCATAACTTTTTTGAAAAATAATTATTGACAAAAATGCCCTCTATATTCTCTAGCTTTAAGGGACTTTAAAGACGATTTTGTCTTTAACGATACTAATGCATGCATTAATAGCCTTTGTATTACTAATGTCATGGTTTTCTATGCAATACTTATTGTATTGGGGAAAATTGTATACATAAATGAATGGTGACGTATCATGACACGTGGAATAGACAATAGGTTATAATTGGTCTAAGAATTATAGACTGGCGCGGAAAAAAAAGAGGTACGAGACAAAAGGACAAAAAGGGAGGTAGAGATAAAAGGAGGTACGAGATAAGAAGCTCAGCAAACCCGTACCTATTTGAGATCAATTTACATACGAGCAACGGAAAGAATAATGAACATGGCTAAAGAAGAAGATACAACATTTTAAGAGTAATAAGTGCTGGAACCGTTAAGGAATATTTATATTCAATGTAATGATTATGTAACGTAGTATTTAATGTCATTAATTATTCATAATAGCCTCATTATGACTTAGGTATAACGGACATTCCTAAAGATTCTTAAAAGGACCTATAAAAGGAAAAATATATAATTAGTTGAGATATAAGTTACTATTGAAATACACTTTGATTTGCTAGCTTACATATTTGAGTACTTCGAAATTCTTTTCTTTATTTGCTTTTTTCGATTATCAGTAACTCGATTCTTCTAAATTCTAGCTTTGACTAAAAAGTCTATTTTTTGGTTAAACAAATTGGTTCCGTTACTGGGAATCTGATAATCAACTCTGTTTCCACTTGATTTCCTTGTTCGTATCAATCATGTCAAACAACAACGACAACACCCAAGGACATCCAAAAATTCAAACAATCCAACAACTTCAAGAAGATTCTCCACTAGGCTCTTCACAAGGTTTTCCACGACGATCTCGTGAAGGCACTCCTGACGGATCTCATACAGATGGACAGACTCAATTTGACAATGTTGAAAACATGAATGAGGCATTGCAAAAAATAATTGCCTCTCAAGTCAGTAAAGCTCTTCAAGCTTTCGTTAGTCAATTACTTGCTGCTCCACCCACACCAATTCCAAACAATAATACTTTGGAGAACCCCCGTTCTAGATTGGTTAATTCAGGCAGCTGTGGAACTCCTAGTGAAACTCAAGAAGGAGATCCAGGTAATCTCGTTAATTCTAATTTACAAAATCTCGTACTAACCTTGCAGAAATAGCTTAAGGAGCAAAATTAACGTATAGAGCATAGACTAATATTCTCAACAACCATGAAAGCCAAGTGCAGCCCCCCTCCCGATTCCAAAGAAATTTAGGATGCCTGATATTCCAAAGTACAATGGTACATCAGATCCGCGAGATCACATTACCTCATTCACCACAGGTGTTAAAGGAAATGATTTGACTAAGCAAGAGATTGAATTGGTCTTAGTCAAGAAACTTGGTAAAACACTCACCAAAGGAGCATTAACCTGGTATTCTCTTTTACCTGAAAATTCTATAAATTCATTTCCTGAGCTTGCAGATTTGTTTGTAAAGCACATTCGGGAGCTCAAAAAGTTGAAAAGCGAATGGAAGACATCTTCAAAATCAAGCAAGGAGATTCTGAGTTACTTAGAGAGTTCATGGATAGATTTCAACGAGAAAGAATGACGCTACCGCGGGTACTGACAATTGGGCAGCCATAGCCTTTGCTAGTAATCTGAACGAGAAGAGTTCAGAAGCCACGAGGCGACTCAAAGAAAGCCTTCAAGAATTTCCAGCAACAATGTGGAATGACGTCTATAATAGATACAATACAAAGATGAGGATTGAAGAAGACATCATTTTACGACATAAAACTAACGAGAAAACAAGTTCGAGGCATGTAGAAAATGAAAGAACATCTAGTAAAAACAGGTACAAGTCTTATATGGGACCTACGGGAAAAGACTCAAGGTCAAAGCAAGAAAAGCACGATCACAAAACTAGACAAAGGGAATTAGGCTCCTCATCAAGGTTCTGTAATGATCGAAGTACACGTGGACAGCGAGATGATGATGGTAGTTTAAAGGCAAGGTTTGGTGGTTACAATTTTAATATAAGCACCTCTAAACTCGTGGATGTTTTAAGAGTCATGGGAGATAAGGTACGGTGGCCGAAAGAGATGAGATCAAACCCAAACAGATGAAACCCCGATCATTGGTGTGAATTCCACAACGATCATGGACATAAAACCGCAGATTGAAAATTTTTGCAGAGCGAGGTGGATCATTTGTTAAAGCAAGGATATCTCACTGAGTTATTCCGTGAGAAAGGTAAACAAGTATATATGAAAAATAGATAGGAGCCCCCGAAACCACCCTCACCTAAGAGGACTGTCAATGTTATAAGTGGATGAGAAGATATCAATGGTGTCTCGCATACCGCAGCCAATAAAACATCTAAAATAACAATCACCCATGGGAAATGATTACGACACATACATAACGACGCACTGGTAATATCCTTACTAGTACATGCTACTAACATGAAACGTGTTTTGATTGATCCAGGCAGTTCTATGAATATTATTTTGATGCGAGTGTTGCGCGAGATGCAAGCTGAGGACAAATTGGTTCCAAAAGCGCATACCTTGTCAGGATTTGATAACTCTAATGTCATAACCAACGGAGAAGCGATTCTTACCATGTTTGCAGAAGGTGTTGTCAAAGATACCAAGTTTCATGTCGTATATATGGAAATGGCTTACAACATGATCCTTGGAAGGCCATGGATCCGTGATATGGATGCCGTACAATCAACTTTACATCAAGTTATTAAATTCCCATCACCATGGAGAATTTGTCAAATTAGAGACGATCAACAAACATCCAGGAGTATTAGCTCCGTTGCAGATTCAACTGTTCAAAGTGAAGTCAAATAGCAATTACAGGATTCAGTTGAGGAGGGTATAACGTCAACCTTAACTGAACAAGGAAAAACATATGTGGATTCGAGGCCTGACACCATTCAAGAACCATAGGAAAACAAGAACATCAAAACGACGATTGAAGAACTAGAAGTTGTGGTTTTATTTATACACTGGCCTGAACGGAAGGTGTATATAGGAGCTAATCTCAGCCCAAAGGTAAAATGTAAGTTAATTGAATTTTTAAAGGCTAACGCAGATTGTTTTGCTTGGTCCCATTCCGACATGACAGGGATACCACCGGAGGCCATGACTCATAAATTGAATGAAGACCCATTATATCCTCCAGTCAAGCAAAAGAAACGGAATCAAGGAACTTTCAAGAATCAAGTAATTCAAGAAGAAGTTCAGAAATTGCTCAAAATAGGTTCAATTCGTGAGGTAAAGTATCCTAACTGGTTGGCTAACACTGTTGTGGTTCCTAAGAAAAATGGTAAGTGGCGTGTTTGTGTGGATTACACAGATCTTAATAAAGCCTGTCCGAAAGACTCTTTTCCTTTACCGCACATAGATCAATTAATTGATGTTACTGCAGGACATGAACTATTAAGTTTTTTAGATGCATACTCAGGTTATAACCAAATCAAAATGGATCCAGAAGATGAGGAAAAAAAGTCTTTTATAACGGACAGGGGGACTTATTGTTATAAAGTAATGCCCTTTGGTCTTAAAAACACTGGTGTGACGTATCAGAGGTTAGTTACTCAAATGTTTCAAGAGCATTTAGGTAAGACCATGGAAGTTTATATAGATGACATATTATTTAAGACTCAACATTCAAAGGATCATATATCACATCTATCTGAAACATTTAGAATTTTGAAAAAATATGATATGAAATTGAACCCAGAAAAATGTGCATTTGGTGTGGCATCAGGAAAAATTTTGGGTTTTCTTGTTTCTAACCGTGGTATTGAAGTAAACCCAGCCCATATTAAAGCTATTGAAGAAATCCCTGATGTACTTACAAAAAAAAAAAAGAAGTTCAAAGACTGACAAGGAAGATCGCAGCCTTGGGAAGATTCATTTCAAAGTCAACAGAAAAGTGTTTCAAGTTTTTCTCAGCCCTTAAAAAGCAAGATCACTTTGAATGGAATGAGGAATGTCAACAAGCACTTAGGAATTTGAAGATATATTTGTCAAATCTTCCCCTTTTAGCAAAACCAAAGGCTGGCGAAAGGCTTTTCATCTACCTTGCTGTTTTGGTTCGAGAAGAACAAGGTAAACAATCTTCTATTTATTATGTTAGTAAATATTTGTTAGATGCATAGACACGGTATCCACAATTAAAAAAATTAGCACTCGCTTTAATCATGACATCTGGAAAATTAAGACCGTATTTTCAGTGTTACCCTATTGTTGTAGTAACTGCATATCCCTTACCGAATATACTACATAAACATGAACTATCAGGAAGGTTAGCTAAATGGGCTATAGAATTAAGTGAGTATGAAATCACGTATCTACCTAGAAAAACAATAAAATCCCAAGTACTGGCAGATTTCATGGCTGATTTTAGCCAAGGGATGCAATTAGAAACTGAAAAAGAAGTTCAGGTACTTAATGAAGGAAATCCAGGAATATGGACTTTATTTACTGATGGATCGTCTAACATTAAAGGTGCAGGGTTAGGAATTATTTTAGTACCACCTACAGGTGAAACTATTAGGCAGGCTATTAAATATCATTCTGTAACTAATAATGAAGCGGAGTATGAAGCTATGATTGCAGGTCTAGAATTGGCACGAGAACTTAGGATAAGTCAGGTGGTGATCAAAAGTAATTCTCCAACTTGTGGTTAATCAAATGCTGGGGACTTACACAACCAGGGAAGCGAGGATGCAACAATACTTGGAAAAGGTAAAGGAACTGATAAAGCAATTCCAGACCTGGAAGGTCATCCAGATACCAAGGAATGATAATGTTGAAGCTGACGCCTTAGCAAACCTTGCATCCGCAGCTGATACAACAAACGATGCCAACGCCTCGGTTATACATTTATTTCACTCAGTTCTCAAACCTGATAAGAACGGGGTAAATTTTAATAATCTAACTTGGGATTGGAGAAATGAAATCGTTACTTTTTTACAGTATGGTACCGTGCCCGATAACAAGAAAAAAGCATATGCTCTTCGAAAAAAGGCCGCTCGTTACTGTTTAAAGCAGGGTAACCTTTATCGAAAAATGTTTGGTGGCCCTTTAGTAAGATGCCTCAGACCTTCTCAAATGGAATATGTAATGAGGGAAATACATGAATGGCATTGTGGAAACCACGCAGGAGGAAGATTATTGGTAAGAACTTTGATCAGGGCAAGATATTCCTGGCCCAAAATGGAAGAGGAAGTAGAAAGTATCGTAGCTAAATGTGATAAATGACAAAGATACGGTAATAATATGCATCGACCTGCCGAATTATTACATCCGGTTATTGCACCATGGCCATTTATGAAATGGGGGATGGACATAGTGGGTCCATTGCCTCAAGTTAAAGGACAGGTAAAATTTTTACTCGCACTTACTAATTATTTTACTAAATGGGTAGAGGCAGGAGCATTTAAACAGGTATGAGAAAAAAAAGTCAAGGACTTCATTTGGTGTAATATCATCTGCCGGTTTGGTGTACCGAAAGAAATTGTATGTGACAATGGTCCTCAATTTATCAGAGCTCAGGTCACGGAATTTTTTCAAAGTTGGTAAATAAAAAGGATAACATCAACACCTTACCATCCAGTAGGGAATGGACAAGTGGAATCAACAAACAAAGTTATCATTAATAATTTAAAGATGCGATTGGAGGAATCAAAGGGTAATTGGCCTGAAGTGTTACCTGGAGTTTTGTGGGCATATCGTACAACAACGAAAACAAGTACATGTGATACACCTTTTTCTTTGGTTTATGGGGATGAGGCATTAATCCCAATTGAGATAGGAGAGCCAAGCACGAGATTCTCACAAGCAACGTAAGAGTCCAATAATGAAGAGATGCGGGTAAATTTAGATCTGTTGGAAGGCAGGAGAGAAGCTGCGTTAATAAGAATGGCCGCACAAAAGCAAGTGATCGAACATTATTACAACAGGAAAGCACGTTTGCGATACTTCAAAATTAGGGACTTCGTGCTTAAAAAGATTTTTCAATCTACAAAGGTAACCAATGGGGGTAAACTAAGTCCAACTTGGGAAAGACCCTATAGAATTCATGATATTGCAGGAAAAGGAGCATATGAGTTGGAGACAATGAACGGGAAGATACCTCCTTCGCATTGGAATGTTGTTCATTTAAAGAGATATTACTTCTAAGGGGAAACACATGGTCAGGTATCATTATGTTAGATTTTATTTTTTGAATTATTAAAAATTTGACTAACGATTTTAGATTATAGGCAAAATGCTTACCTGTACTAAATGATGAGTCACGACATGTAAGGCAAAAACGAAATACACTAAAATTCCTGGCCTAAGGTTACAATTATTCTGATAGAAATATATACGGCTAAAGCAGTCTTCATCTATAATCATACCCCCAAGTCCCGCACGTATTTTCTTTTTTAGGAAAGGGATCAAGTGAAGGAAACTATCAAGTGCTCGAGGCTTCATACTTCAACACTCAAACACTTGGGGGACTACATAGTATATACAACCAAGTGTACATAAAAGTCAAACAAGATTGAGGAAAAATAAAGCCTAAGAAAAATTAAATACGGAGTGGAAGTTAACAAGTCAGGGCATTCATCATAGTGTTCTTTACCATGAGAACAATGGAGTCACCTCTCAAACCCTTCCTAATGTTTTGGAGCTAAAGGGAATTCATTGTACTTCATAAACAGTTAGGGTAATGACTATATACTAAAACGGGTTATAAGGAAAAACCCTGTATCTATTGTACTCTTTTTGTAAATTTGTTACAAGAAAAACAGTTACGAGAAAGTTATAGATGTAATTCAAATACATGTAAAGAATGATTCACGACTTGTCAAAGTTCAGAAATAGAAACTTGTTCAAGTTACTTCAGATAAACTTGTGTGTTCCTATTTCTTGTATCGTATAAAAAGACCATTATGAAGTTGAGACGTCTTCTTCATCAAGTGTCAAAATATAAAAGGGCCCTCTTTTATGAAACTCGTGTCATTTAATCATGAGGATAACGAAAGCATTTTCAGAAAATAAAAATGCAATCTATTCTTTAAGTCCTTAAAAATAAAAGGAATGAATAGAATAGATGGAGGTTTAAAGTGGAACTTCTTAATATTTTAAAACTAAAGACCAAGTATAAAACTTGGTCATCGAAATTGTTCATACAAAAAGTGCCCCTTAAACAAAGCTTGGGGACTTAAATTCTTAAACTTCTCGCCAGGAGTTTAATTTAAAAAAATTGTCACAAGAAACCAAAAACTTTGAACATGGATTTCTAGATTGGCACCTGCAAAAAGGGAAATTTCAAATTACAAAAACTTTTTAAGAAGAAAGAACTAAAGGAAGATCATCAACGGGCTCAACTGCAATTGCATCATCAGCAGCTAAAGATTGATCTTCAGTCACAGTAGTGGCAGCATCCACGGGCAATATCTTAACTTGACCAATAGCAATAGGTGTGGATGAACTTAATTAAAGAGCAACACTCGTGGCAATCTCAGCAGACACGGGGACTTCAGATACGGCAGATACGGGAACTTCAGTTACGGGAGTTTCAACCAAAGCAGTCTCAATTGAAGGAGTCTCAACTAAAGAAGTCTCACTTAAAGAAATCTCAACCAAAGGAGTTTCAGTTACGAGAGGACCAGTCTCGGGAGATGAAAAATCTTGTGGTTGCTATGCTCGCTCAATGGCTTCATTCACCTTAGCCAATTTAGATTCAATGTTGAAATTTTCTTGGCTCATCTCTACCAAGGTATCATGACGAGACTTTAGAAAAGTCCAACTCACTTCAATATTGGTTGACTCCTCGAGAAGTTCATAATCTTTCTCCCAGGCAGTAACTTCATTATTAAGTAAAACTGAATCATAAGATGATTGTAGTGAGGTGTGAGAAATTTCCAAGGCATGGATCTTGTCTGCAGAGACTCGCAATTCTTCTTGTGCTCGAGAAAGCTCTTGTACTACCCTTCCCGCGTGCATCTCCTTTTGAGTCAACAAAGCTTTTAGATTTCTATTCTCTTCAGTAATCTTGGACAACTGCTCCAAAAAGGAAGATTCAAGAAGCTCTTTTTCCTTCTTAGACTGATCTGAATCAGCCTAATCATTGCCAATTCAGAGGTTAGAGTTTGAACCTGTTTCTCCAGGGAACTTTTTTTTTCTCTAAATTTTCCATATCAATCTGTGAGCTTTCGAACTGGCCCTTCCAATTGTCGGCCTCCAATTGAGAGTCTCGGGCAGCCTCTTCTGCGTCATGAGTAGCCTTCTCTAGGTGACGAGCTAGTTTCTCTAAAAGAGAGACTCGATTCATAAGTTCAGTACCAATGAGGTTGGCCTGCTCAAACGAATAAAAAAGAGAGGAGATAAGGTTAGTGCTCCCAAAGCAAAAAGTCTTGATAAAACAATAAACTAAGGAGTACCTTCAAACTTGCACGCACAATATCATTCAAGAGAGTCATATTACTATGACTCTCAAGTTTAGCTTTCTCAATAGGGCCGATCAGAGGTTTGAGCCATGTGTCAGCTTGCCCAGACTTCCTTAAAAGGCTGTCATTAGCAGGAACTTCAATGGTCACGCTCCTCATAGTAGAACTTCTACTTGAGGAACCCACTTCTGTGTGATGAACTATGGGAGGAACGATTATTGAAGGAGGGGCAGTAGAGGAAGGTATGGAAGTAATGGACGAGGGAGGCAAAGAAACAATCACAGGAACGGTAGAGGTAGACGAAGACAGAGGGAGCTCATTTAGAACCGGTCCTAAAGGGCCGCTATTGAAACCACTGATAAAAAGCTGGTTTATGGAATCAAGAGTGTCAGATGGAAGAGAGATATCATTATCAGGAATGATCACCTGAGTAACAACAGGCTCGAAAAGAGGCAGGTTAGGAGAGACATCAGCCTCATCTTCAGAGACAATACGTCTCCTGGCTCATGGTCTCGTTATCAGAGAAACCTCACCCTCTCCTTCAGAATCATCTTCTATGACCGACTTTCTTTTCTCAGATCTCGGGGCTGTATCTTGATCCGCAGATCCCAAGAATATATCTTGCTCACGAGATGCCAAAACAGCCTCGGGAATAACTAAAAAGTAGGTTTAAAGCTAGGACAACGAGAATAATTAAACATAGGTAAGGTAAAAGACAAGAATTCTTACCATGAGTTTTTGGTTTCCAACCATAACGACTGGAAAGGGTTTTCCACGTTCTACCTTCCATTGGTGCAACCTCCAATAACTTTTCTACCCAACCACGGATATTGGGTATAGATTCAACAATACCCATGGTTGCTGAGAAGAAAAAGAAGCAAGATAATGAAAAATAAGTAAGGCTGAAAATAAAAAGGCACAGACGTATTTAATACTTACGTTCAAAATTCTACTTTTCCGGGAAGCGGATGTTCTTTTCACTGACTAAACCCACAGTAGAAGCAGCAACATACCGAGCATACCAACCACGGTCTTTATCGTCTTCAGGACTCACTAAGACCCTTTTACTCCATGCTGCTAAACTAAATACACCGTTTCGGAAAAACTTAGGGGAATAAAGGTGAATTAAGTGGGGGAAAGTAAATTCCACATCTAATCTATTAGCAAGATGCCTCAAGCAGGCAACAACTCGCCACACTATTGGTCCAATTTGACCCAAGCAAACGTAAAAAAAAATGACAAAAGTCTAGAATGACCGGGTCAATGGCCAGTTTAAACCCTAGAGTAAAGGGGTAGGTGTAAACAAAGGAATAACCTATTAAGTAAGAGGTAATTCTTTGATTTGGATTGGGGATGATAATAGGCAACTTGGGTTTTTAGAGACTCTCTATCGTGATAAAAAGAAAATTCAGTGGGGATTATTTCAGCTACCAAGGGTTCACGCAGTGGCTCAGAAGAGTCCATATTTCGAGACTGAGAGTGCGAACCCCTAATCCTAGAAGAGGGACCAGAACTAGAAGGAGGAGTTGAAGTGTTACCACGAACAGAACCTAGGTTGCGTAATCTACCTCCTCTTCTATGCCTTATCGGAACATTAGGGAAGTTATCCAGAATGGGAGTTTTTCTGGGGTTAGAACTCGATGAAGCCATGGATGCAAATGTTGAAGCAAAGCAAGAAATAATTCGAAGGGCAAAAGTGTTCAATACGCTTGATGAAGAACAAGACAAAAAGAGGGGCTATATTTATACTATTGGGAAAAAGTACGATGATAAAGGAACCGCAATGATGATAACTGATACTTCGTAAAAAGTAAAGCTGAAAAGAAAGCCTAAAAAAGTGTTACAAAACAGTATAACAATGAGGAAGCGACACGTGTCTAGTGCATTAAAAAGAAGTGATAGTTGAAGCGTCAACTTTGCCAGAGTATTAATGGTGACAAAAATCCTCCTGGCTTAGCAACCCCGTAACTATTTGAGATCAATTACATACGAGCATCGGGAAGAATAACAAACATGGCTAAAGAAGAAGATACAACATTTTAAGAGTAATAAATGCTGGAGCCGTTAAGGAATATTTGTACTCAATGTAATGATAATGTAACGTAGCATTTAATGTCATTAATTATTCATAATAACCTCATTATGACTTAGGTATAACGGACATTCCTAAAGATTCCCAAAATGACCTATAAAAGGAAAAATATGTAATTAGTTGAGACACAAGTTAGTATTGAAATACACTCTCATTTGCTAGCTTACATATTTGAGTACTTCGAAATTCTTTTCTTTATTTACTTTTTTCGATTATCAGTAACCCGATTCTTCTAAATTCTAGCTTTGACTAAAAAGTTTTTTTTTTTGTTAAACACTTATGCATAGTATAATACCAAATATGATATATAATTAATACAAGTATTAGTTATACACAGGTTGAAAAAATGTATCAAACAAGATATTAGTAATGCACAGAGCTAATACTTGCATTATTTTTTCTAATACCTCCTACCAAACGACCCCTTACAAGCCGAGTTGTGATAGGCCGGCACCACTTGCATAAAATGTTACATATGTCACTGCGGTCTGATAAAGATAGAGCATAAACAAAATAAAGGAACAAACGAAGCATCTGTGATCATAAGTGACTATATCCACGTAATAAAACTTAGAAGGGCTAAACTTAATTAAGTAGATGAAGAAAACCTATGGAAAAAGTCATGAATATGTTTGTTCATTACATCAGGCTTTTCTTGTTGAAGAAAATGGCCAACATTTTCCAATATAACCACTTCTTCTAGCAAAGGTACATCTTTTTTCATCCCACCTTTGTGTACATAGTCTTTGACTCCTGGGGCATTGTAAGTTAAGTCCAAATCTCCCACAATAAATTTTACTGGTACTTTCACTTTAGCACCAGTCCATGCTGCTGTCAATTCCCAATTTCTGCATTTTAAAACCAAATCAACCTTTTTTTATTAAAGCGCAAAAAAAAATATTTTATATAAATAACAACAACAACAACAATCCAGTATAATCTTTGTTTCCAAATTGACCCCTAGCATCCTTCCCTCCAAGAACTTTCCACCTTGCTCTTGGGGAGACTCGAACTCACAACCTCTTGGTTGGAAGTGGGGGTTGCTTACCATCAGAGCAACCTAAATAGCCGCCTAACCAACCAGTTAAACTAAACATAATCGATGGATGTATAAAATATGTATAATTCATATATAATAAGCGTACCCGGTGCACTAAGCTCCCGCTATGTGCGGGATTCGGGGAAGAGCTGGACCGTAAGGTTCTATTGTACGCAACATTATCCTGTATTTCTGCAATAGGCTATTTCTACACTCGAACCATGGCAGCAACTTTACCAGTTACGTCAAAGCTTCCCTTTTATAGTAAGCGTATAACTGTGTATAACCTATGTATACCGACTAGAAAAAATATGTATAATTCATGTATAATAAGTATGTAAAGGCAGCCCAGTGTACTAATGTCCAATTACGTGCGGGATCCAGGAAAGAGTCAGACCACAAGGGTCTATTGTATGCAGTTTTACCCTGTATTTCTGCAAGAGGCTGTTTCCACGGTTCAAACACGTAACCTCCTGGTCACATGACATCAACTTTACTGGTTACGATAAAACTCCCCTTCTATAATAAGTATATAACTATGTATAATCTATGTCTGCCAGCTAAAAAAAGTAAACAATTCGACCGGCTATTTATGTAAAAATGAAAAGGTGGAATAACTTACAGGTCAATTGCTCTGTAATAATTCACTCCTCCTGTGAAACCAGCTTTTTCATATTTGCTAGCAATATAATCAACATCTTTTTCTGGTAACCAAGAGGGCAAAATAACTGGACTGTCATCAAATGGCTTCCCTTTAGGAAAGTATAAAGGTCCAGGGTTACGATAACTCAATAACTTTTCCAATGTTATGAAATATAACACAAAGTAACAATATGGAACAAGGAAATAAAAGCAATTTAGTAAAACATGAACAAGAAATGGAGATAGAGAGAAGGAAGAGATTTTCTTCTTCAATTGTGTGTATTTTTCTATCTATTACAAGGCCTTTATATAGGCATACAAAGTAAAGAAAATATGTCATTGAATATGTCATTAGACATTTGAGATTAAGATCATGGAACAAGAGTAGACATCCACCATAATGTGATATTTATCACAACACCCCCCCTGGATGTCTATAGATAATGTGCCTCGTTAAAACCTTACTAAGATAAAACCCAATGGGAAAAAAAATTCAGTGAAGGAAAAAGAGTACACATGTTTAGAAATAAGCCTTTTGGTTACCTCGTTAAAAACCTTGCAAAGAAAACTCAGTGGGACAAAACCTTGTAAGGGAAAAAGAGTGTAACGCGCATTAACTCCCCCTGATGAGAGCATTAATTCACATCCTTGAGTCTTCGCATCCCGATCTTATGTACTAGCTTCTTGAAGGTTGACGTCGGTAGAGATTTTGTGAACAAATCAGCCATATTATCACTTGCACCAATTGCACTAAAGATATGGTACTTCAGGACCAGGTAGCTCTTCATTCTTTTCTTGAGGTCGGAATGGATCCTTATTCACATCAAGTGATCGAACAACCATCGGAGTACTTAATGGATGTGCTCCATCCATGTGAAACTGTTTCAATACCTTTTCTATATAGGCAGATTAATGAACAAAAGTTATGTTTGCCAAATGTTCAAATTGCAAACCAAGACATAATTTTATCTTTCTGAGATATTTCATATCGAATTACTTCCTTAAATAATCAATTGTCTTTTGGAGTTCTATAGGAGTTTCAATAAGGTTTATGTCATCAACATATACGGGCATGTACACAAATTCCGGTGTTGTTTTCTTTATAAAAATACATGGGCAAACGACATCATTTATATAACCTTTCTTTAATAAATACTCACTAAGACGATTATACCACATTCGTCCTGATTTTTTTAGACCGTACAAAGATCTTTGCAATTTGATTAAAAATATTTTCCGAGACTTTGAAATATGTGCGTTAGGCATTTTAAATCCCTCAGGAATTTTTATGTATATCTCATTATCAAGTGAGCCACAAAGGTGCGGTAACTGTGAGCACGTGATTTTTTGCCCTAAGCAAATTATTCCAAAATATAGGCAAAAATAATTTTTGAATTTGTGTGGCAATTGTTTGTTTAATAATAACTCATGAAATAAGTAGAAATACTAGGACTTTTTCTAATTTTTGAAAGAAAAAACAAAACAAAATATCATTTTTGTATTAATCAGAAAATACAAAAAAAATAGAAATTAATTACTCTTTAATTTTAGAAAAATCAGAAAATTAAAAGAAAATACAAGGGAAATAAAT
>MU668724.1:0-20084 GCA_026770625.1 Nicotiana glauca
TATTAGCCTGTGGTTCCCGTGAGATTCCGGGTTTTGGGATTTCTGTTTCAGAATTTGTAGAGTCAAAGTGTATGTTCCAAGTGGAAAGTTGTATACTTCCTGAAGTTATTTAACTTTTGACTTAAATATTTTCGTATTGGTTGTTACTTCCGCACTGTCAGGCTTACCTAATCGTTGTGACTAGGTGTCGTCATGACGTGTTCACGATTGGTGAATTAGGGTCGTGACAGCAACACATGTGAAGCTATGACAAGTAAACTTAGATATACATTTACATGTGCGTTATCCAGCAAATACAAGATATCCCTGCACAAGGAAAGATTATGCCGAGCCTCGTACTCCTGCGTATGTCCCCGCCGAAGAACCCACCTCCTAGCCAGAGGGAGAGACGGAGGTGATACATCCAGATCTAATGGTGGTAAAGGTAGCTGCAACTGCAGGAACCACTCCCCGACCCAAATCTAACATAAAAAGTTGACGTAAAATTTAAGATATATTTTTACTGGGTATGTTAAAATGAATAGAGTATTCGAATATGTTGTCACTTGTAGTAGCAGCAAAAATCCAGCAACGTCAGTGCTGGGTGCCCATGCTCGCCTGGCACATCTGCCAGTACAACTAAGCGAGAACACGATCACCCCAGCTGTACTGTGGTAAATCATCTAGCGTCTCAAGATGATGAAGAAATCTCAAGCTGACTAGGTTCCCCGAAGTGTTCAGGAACAACACCCCTCCAAACATAAGGACTAGCAGCAACCTCGTATACCGGTGAACATGATAATCCGGTGTATCGCCATCGATGTCAGGATACAATGCCTCCAAATACTGTAGAATAGTCATTAATGGAAAATGACTAGTCTTAGCTAGTACATTCTCATCCTCTAGCCGGAAAGTAGTGAGCCGCTGCAGCATGTCCAGGTACTGCACACGTGTCAGCTCTCTCATGCCATGCGGAAGAGCAACATGGTGTCCATCAACGGGCAGCCCATATAAAATCTCCAGTTCTGCAGTGTGATGTGGTCTCGTTCAAACCCTGCATAAAGGCATGTACTACCCAGTCATCGGTAACTGGCGGTAATTCCATTCTTTCCATCTAAAACCTGGACACAAACTCCCCTAACATCTCGTCGTTCCTTTGTTTTATCTTGAAGACATCTGATTTCCTCATAGCCACCTTTATGGCCCCAGCGTGTTCTTTCACGAAGGCGTCTACAAACATAGCAAAGGAATCAATAGAGTTAGGAGGCAAGGTATGGTACCAAATCATGGCTCATTTCGACCCAAACTTTTTCAATAATATTGTTATATCTCGTCGTCATTCAAATCGTTTCACTCGATCCCACAAGTGTATGAAGTAATATGCTCGTTAGGGTCGGTTATCCCATTATATTTGGGTATATCGGGCATGCAAAACTTCTTGGGAGTGGATACCGGGGCCGTGCTCTGAGGGAATGGTTTTTATATGAACTTTTTGGCATGTAAACTTTCAAGACCGGGGGTGCCCCTGGTATTTGGTCGACACGGGAGTTATAAGTCTCCACTTCTTGTCATTGTCCTCAATCTTCTTGTCACCGGACTCGATCCTTTTGGTGAGCTCTTTGAGCATTCTCATAATGGTGGGGTCAGTCCCCGAGCCATTTCCATTCGACCTTACTAGCTCCGGTTCAGCACGTCGAGTGTTTACTGGTTCAGCTATACTCGGAGTTTTATTCTAACTCTGAAGTTGGGCGATGGCAATCTGCTGAGCTTGCAACATCTCAAATATAACTTGGAGGCTAACTCCCCCATCTCTTACACCTTGTGTTCTTTGGCCCCTAGATCGGGCTTCCCTACCTGCATTTTCTCCGTGGTCTGCGCCTAAATTCGCGTTTAGAGTAATGTGTGAACTAATATCAACCGATTCCATATTTGGCACTTCCCCTGGGTTTATCATTAGCACACCGACCCCTGCATTGTTGTTTTTTCCAAGACCCTCGTTGTCATAAATAGGTGTGTGTTATGAGCTAGACATGTTTTAGCCTGGGAACCAAAAAATCTTGACAAGAAAAGGGGTAAAAACAACGTGTGTAATGAAAATCAGTAAAGAAATAATCACTATTATCTTTAGCCCCACGGTGGGCGCCAAACTATTTACCTCGAAAATACGAGTAACAATGAAATCTGATTTGTGATTTTAAAGATATGTGATTTATTTCAATACCAATTTATAATCAAGAAATATGAAGTAGAAATGAAAGAAACAAGTGAATCAAACCAATGTTACTCAGCAGTGGTGGCCTCTAGCTTAGTGATCTCGAGATGATTTTAGAGCAATAACGTAAGAACAATAAATGTAAAGGACAATTCTGATGAACAGCAAGAGAGAAAAGTAGGATGGTATATTCTTGCCAATGATCAAATGATGTTACAAATGATTGAGGTCCCCTTTATATAATAGGTGAACCCTAAATAAAGTACTTTTCTATTTACAGTAAGGAATCTTATTGGTACAGTTGTCTAACTGCCTAGTACAGAATCGTACAATTCTATTCTGCGATTTGCAACATGATTTTGGGGACGTGACGGAACCTTGTCATTCGGTAACAAACTCATAACGGCACTGTCTCGGAGCTGGTTGTACTTGGCTCCAACGTTCCTTGAACACTTTGATCATCGAGCCTTGTACTCTGTCATCGAGCTCGAGTCTGTTCTATCTAGCTCGAACTCGATCTATCTTGAACTCGGGCTCAAAGCGACCCCTCGAGCCCTAGAAATCAGGCATACCTAATTTCGACCGTATACAATCTTCGAGCCTGAGCTTGGTTGTTCTCGAACTTGTGTCCTTGATGCGACTTCTCGAGCCTACAAAATCGGAGGCCTACAATTTTGACAGTATACAGATAGGTCAAGTGGTCAACAGTTAAACAAGTGATGGAGCTTCTGCTCCTTGCTGATGCAATCAGAGCATCACTACCCTTTATTTTACTGTGTTTTTTATTTGGTTGGGCCAAAAGTTACAGCCAGTACAATATGATGTAGCTGTAGATACGTACTAATTTTCAGGACAGTGAAACGTCATCATTCACGACAAACATGTGAACTGAATGTCACTTTCATCATCTCCAACCTTTGGACAACGAAATCCAGTCGCCGTCCTTTCTTATCCACACAACCCAAAACTACCACGCTGCACAAGTCTCACGTCTCAATAGCTGCAAGTAGAGATTCATAAACCAACTTCACTATCGTCTTTAAATACTAGAAGTTGAACAGATTCAAAGAGAACGCTAGAGAATTCTCTATTGGCCATCCTAGTACCATTCTTATTTCAAGCTAACGATATTATATACCCCAAAATGTAATTGGTAATTATGCTACATGTTATAGTGATTAGGGGAGGATGTAGCTTCCACACCGCGTTTCATTGAACCAATAACTTTCGACGTGGAATATAAATTTATTATGTACAAAAAATCACTAAAATTGCAATAAATTATAAATATGAACTCATAACTTTAGAAAATAATGGGTAGAAAATTTAAACCATAAATCCGCTTTCTTTTTGGCTAAGTCTTTTCTTTTTCCGGCTAGCTGTCCGAGTAGTGATTGCATTTACACTTCACATTTCACAACCGATAACTTAAAATTCCAAAATTAATTACCTTAGATATTCTCCATAAAATGTAGCCCTCTAGCATGGGCTTCGGTCTAGTGTGATTTTGCTTTTTCAGAAATCATTGCTAAAAGTAAAAATTTAATTCCACCTAACATACATCTGAAGATCATCATACATTATGTCCCAAGCTCCACAAACATATTTATTTCTAATATAAGACATCTTTATTTGTCATAAAGATAAGAACACTCTATAAGCTACAGCCCAGAGAAATACAATAGATTCTAGACCATACCTAAACCCCATGTGAAGAGATAAAGAGTGCTGGAGAAAAAAGCCAGGAGGAAAATCCAAAAAATATTTATTTATACAATATACAACAGAAAAAAAACTTAGTAATACAAAAAAAATCTAAGGACCTCGAAGTAAATAGATTGTCACATTATTCAAGGAATGATGGGACCAAAAGCCTGACACTCCGATAATGATTTCTGTTCCCCACCCTCACATAAAAATAATCTCAACGGGCACCGGTACAAACAGTTGTCCCCTAATCTCACTGTTACTGAACCCGGTTTTAGCTCCAACATTGGACCCGGTATGGGTCCGAATAAGTAATTCCCTCCTAACAACAGTCTCTCAAATTGTGATACCCCTTGACCCGGCACCATCATTTTTAATGCATATTGGACCGGTATCATACCCGACAACTTGTTGTTCTCTAGTGATAATGATGATAATCTGGGCATTAAACCCAAGAACCCGGGTAATAACCCATGGATATCATTGTTGCTCAAGTCCACTGCAATCAACTGACTGTTTTGTAAGAAGTTCCCGGGTTGTTGAACCGACCCGTATTGGTTATACGATAATGTGAGCTGCTCAAGAGAGGGGTGGGTGAAGAGACTCGCTGGAACTGACCCACTGAGTTTATTGTGACTGAGGTCGAGAACTTGTAGGAAATTCAGTCCGGCGAGACTTGCCGGAATGTTACCCTCTATGCTGTTGTTTCTCATTGCAAGCTCGATCAGAGATGCCGGGAAAGTCGCCGGAAGTTGGCCGGAGAAAGCATTGTCACTTCCATCGAGGAAAAACAAATTATTTAACTGACCCAAATCGGGAAACTCGCCAGTGAGCTTATTGGCTTGAAATTCGAGCCTTTTTAAATTCTTGAGACCGTTGAAAGTTGAGGGTATTGTTCCCTCAAGGAAATTATTATCGAGGTAAAGTTCTTCAAGGTTTGAAAGTGAGCCTAGAGAACTGGGAATTGAACCAGAAAAGGAGTTTCTTGACAAAGTGAGTCGTTGAACACGAGTTAGATTTGAGAGGGAGTCAGGTATTGAACCAGTGAAGAAATTATTAGTGAGGTCTAAGGTTTGGAGATAAGGGAGGTCCCAAGAGATTGAAGTGAGTGAACCAGAGTAACCCACCTGGTCAAGAGCAAGTTCAGTGACTCGGCTAACTGAGGATACTACAATGTCACAACGGAGACCACAGGTGAATTTTTCACTGGAGAGATTTTCACAAGGATCTACAGAGAAATCCCAAGATATGAGGCATGAGCCAGGTGTCATTGAATTGGGGTCGACGCTATTCTTGAACTGCTTCAAGACTTCAATGTCTTGCCAGTGTGTTGTTGAATGTGCATGCATGAACAGAACATGGAGAACTGTAAGGAATAGGATTGTAGAAGAAGATGAGAATACAGAGAATAATGAACGATCCATTTCTGCAAACTTTCCTCTCTGTTCGTTTTTTTCTCTTCTTCCTTTGGGGTAAAGAGAATTGAATAAGAAATACCTTTAAGATTGGGTTTGAAATGAGTTCACGAGCATATATTCGGGTGTGGCCAATGAAGGGAGCAAAAAAAGAAAGGTGAAGAAAAAATGAGAAAGGCAGTAGGGCAACATTTGGCAAGGAGGAGTTTAAGGGGTATTTGTCTTTATTCTCTTTACTATCTCAACACCACTAGTACGAAGAAAGAAGAAAAAATGTGAAATATATTATATGTAAAAAATAAAAATAAAAAATAAAGTACAATAAAATTAAATTTAAAACTAATATTAAGAAGAATGTCTTCAAAAATATATATTTAATTACAAAAATACTGAAAAATGTTTTTAGAAATTATTTAAAAAGGTAGAGATGATTCGGAACAATTTAAATACAAAAAAGGACATACAATTCGAGATAAAGGAGTACGCTAAATTTGGCTCAAATATCTTGTGGTGAGAGAGGCTCACGGGAAAATGTCAGTTGAGTCTAATGCTCATTTAAAATTCCATATTTTGCTTATTGAAGATCAGAAGGTAAGGGAAAATGATAGCTCTCTGTGACACTGCCATTAAATGTTACATATGCAGAGAGCGGGGACAAGGGTCCCAATTTATGGTTGTTACTCAGTCAACAACGTTCATTTCAGGCTCTGGTTTTCTTTTTTCATAACATATTTTACTAATTTCCGATGTTTTCCAGCTAATTGAAGTTCTGTTCTTTTTCAATATTTATCTTATAACTAACCAAATATTCTCTCATAATGACTAAACAAAATAAGCAAATAAAGGATTCATGAATAACTTAGCTCAGCAGCAATTGCGCTTGCACTGATTGAGAGGCACCTACTTTTAATAGAGTAGCAATCACTTTGCTTCGACCAGTTAAAGAGAGCCACTTTCCGATTCTTTCGAAAAAGTTACTACCAGTAATTTCTCTTTGCGTATCACTAAAGGTGCTATTTTAAATGGATGATGATACTTGTTTAAGGGTATTCTTTTATATTTTCGAAAAAGAAAGGAGTTATTTTAGCTATCCATATTTGACTTTCCTGGGTATTGGACAAATTTTGCTTCGAGAAATTGTCCTGATTCAATTCTTAATTCTTCGAGAAACATACGCTGAATGTTTGTAAAGCTTACGCCCCTGAATTTAAAAATTAGTCTGCACGAGACAAATGATAGACTTTACCTAGGAAATATTCGGACCCATAAAATAGTGTTATGACCCGTGACCTAACCTATATCAACCAATTAATTTTAGCCTAAGTAAATTTTAGACGAATTATCATTACCCGATTCGTTGTTTCACGCTATTTTAACTGGTAAAACCTGACAAAACCCACCGTTTGATTTCTACTAGATGTCAAACCCAGACCTGGGGCCTATCGATTAAAAGGTGGACAGCCTCTTGACCATGTTTCATCTTGACTAAACTAACTTTAAATGGTTCGCTCATCCTTTTGACATAGCCAATACCTCCCAATATGACACATTATAAGTTTCATGTTGTTCTACTCATTAAAAAAAAAGCTTATAATATGCATCAATGTTAATTGAGAACTTACTACATGTTTTAAGAGCATATCAAGGATCGCTTACAACTGGATATGTGCAAGGAATATTTGGTTGGTCGCTATGGAAGAATATCGATGTGCTGTGAGAACTCTTACCCCATCCCCCTGAAGCCTCATTGGTTTGGATTGGCATCTTCAAGGAGACGTTAGAATCCCAAATATTTTAGTGCATCATTAAAGAACGCATACCAAAGAT
The DNA here is from genome assembly GCA_026770625.1 of Nicotiana glauca. Classification (NCBI taxonomy): domain Eukaryota; kingdom Viridiplantae; phylum Streptophyta; class Magnoliopsida; order Solanales; family Solanaceae; genus Nicotiana; species Nicotiana glauca. The sequence continues at coordinate 7,141 of MU668724.1, forward strand.
GTGGAACAATAATAAAAAAAAAACAGGCTACTCTCTACCAAATCAGAGTAGCTGGCTCATTTCTCTACCAAATTGGCAAAGATGCCTTATGATTCGCTATTTTAAGAATTACTGAATTATCTTTAAGACTACTTTTGTCAATCGTAGGAGAATTGCTCATTGTGAGTTTTAATCCATTACAAGCCGCCAAGTTGGTATCTGGCCCCTCATACCGTCAAGCCGCGCGTGATTTTATATAGTGTCCGTCTCATCATTGCCAACTTATTTCAGAATTTCATGAATGTGATATAAAGTCGCTTTTGCCAACCCAAGGTTATGGAAGACTCGTTTCAGGGTGAATTCAACTCTAGAGCCCAGTTAAAACTTCAAACCAGATTCTAAGGCCCCGTTTGGCCATGAGTTTTGCCAAAATAAATTTGAGATTTATTTTCAAAACTCGTGTTTGGACATAAATTTTACCCATATTTTGGCCAAATCCCAAATCGCAAATTTCAAATCCCAAAATTAGGTATTGAGCTAAATGTGGGCCAAAATCCCAAAACTTGAAAATTATATACATGTTTTTTCAAAATAAAGTTGGAAAATATGTTTTGAAAACATATGTCCAAACACATTTTTCATCTTCAAACCAAACTTCACCCAAATCAGATTTTTCAAAATAAATTTGGGATCTATGGTCAAACGCTAGCCAAGTTTCGCCTAGCTTATATGGCGCCTTAGGAGCCATTTGGTATGCGGACCAAATTATCCCGAGACCAAGTTTGATGGAATAAGCTGGGATATCCAGGATTAAGTTTGGAACTAAGTTTAAACTATGTTTGGTTGACGATATAAATTTAACACAGGATAACTTTATAAAGTCAACCAAAATAGTAAGTATAACTTTAATACCACATTTTATTACCAAACGACCCCTTAATGTATATGCTTAAGTGCGAAGGCGTCCCCAATCACCTGCGCTGTGTCTATGGCGAAGTATTAGGCAAATAGATAGACCTAGTAAAACGATACATAAATTGCTAAAAACTCTTATGAATGAATATCTAGTGCTTAGGCTCATTGCAAGGAAACTACCTGCAAAAAACATACAACTACATGTTTTTGTTAAATAAGAATTTTACAATGATCCTCAAACTTTTATTCTTTTTATATTTCGCTTACTTAGTTATTCAATGATGTTGTCCAAATAGTTGTATGGTTACATTTCCTTACGTATCACATATTCGTGTAGGTTTTTTATTCTTTTTTTTTCCTCAAGCCCACGCTTTAATCACACTTTGCGCCAATATTATGACTTTTTTCCCTCTTTTGACTACTCTGGCCTACCATTGCTTTTCATATAGTAATCATTTCGAAAAACTTTTCATAGCCTTGACGAGGCATAACTCTAGCACAAACCCACCACACTAGTTGCAGATTGAGAAACTTTGAGTTTGAGAAGCGTAATGATGGGTCGCAAAGGTAATAATCTGTGTTCCGCATTTTGATCCCCACAGAAAACAAGAATCCACCGACTTTCTACTAATAAGTTAAAAAAAAAGATAAGCAAAAGATTCGAGATATTAAAACAAATACTAATAACCAAAAAAGCATCTTTGCGTCTCTCTCTATCTCCCTTCAGAAAGGGGAAAGAAATGATTTAGGATGCAAACTTATATATATATATATATATAACTTAACCTCAGCAATCCGAGATTAAAAGACTAAAAACTATTAAAATTATCTACAATAACTTTGACATTTTAATCAAGCGAACGCTACTCTCAACATTTACATTTGAGTAGTTTACTCTGGAAGAAAATATTTGTACATGAAATGCACATCTTCCTCTAGATAACTGTAGATAAATTCTTCTGTAAAAATTTGATAATTCCATTTACACATCTAATAGTTAAAAACATCTTACTTTTACAAACACCTTGAAGAAACAGAAATGCGACTTAATCCCTCTCCTCCAGAACTGTTTACTAAAATTACTCTGGAAGAGAAAACTGAAAGTCCCAGTAAAACCACACGAATAGAGATGAAGAAAAGAAACAAGGTGGTAAGGGGGTCTGGGCAGGTTAGATGACCTTTAGACAGGAACATAAGGAGATATTAACACTTTACACATCCATTAATGAACAAAAGAAACTGATCCTCGACGGAGGATATTCATTCAACGTAAGGTTAATTTACAAAATAGAACAAGGATAACAATGGTACCTTAAAGGTGTTCGTCATGGTTTCCTTTCAGGTGACCATTCAAACTTGCCAAGCCTTCCTTTATTCTGGTTAATGCTGTGTATGTACTGCTTGACATACTTGCGGTTCATCTCAAACATAAAAGTCATTTCCCGTATCTGCAAAAGTGCACTACGTTCCATAAATTATAAAACTGCAAGACTCCAGCCAAGGAAAATATCATAATAGAGAACATTGCATGATCTTGACCATTTCCAATTATTACGCAGGGGGTAATATGAAATGATAAAACTGTAAGACTCCAGCCAAGGAGAATATCATAATAGAGAACAATGCATGATCTTGACCATTTCCAATTATTACGCAGGGGGTAATATGAAATGAAGATACTGCAGGCCATTTTAGGTATACGCAAGTGTAGCTTAGATGGATTGTCTCTTCATTGTCATGACTAAATACTACACTCACCAATTACCCTCTTGACCACCCCCATATCCCCCACCCTCGCCCCTGCAGAGGCGATCAGGGGAAGGGGTGGTAACAAGTCATATCACTTAAGAAGAAATCGAAATAAACGGAAAAATCATGGCATGACAGGAAATTTACAAAAACATATCTTTATTGGTAGATTGGGAGATGCAACATTCGAGCCACGTTAGGCCAAATAAAATTTATCCAGTGGTAGACGTAGTCTAATATCCACATGAAAAACAATAGAAAGCTACCACTTCTCAAATCTATATCTCAACTGCAAAACATATACGTAGTATTTAAACTTCAGGATTGATTTTTCACAAACTTAAAAGGGAAGCAACACCAATTTAAATCTCTTAGTAAAAAGGTACAACAAAAGTAATCAATAATTTATGAAGAAAACATGACCAAGCTGTTTGATGGTTTCATATTTAGTGGTGAAGAACTTTGAGTGGACAAGGCCAAGCTTTTTGGCAATATAATGATGGTAAAAAAATCCTTCTTCTACCAATTCAGCTTTGAATTTGGTTAACAGTCTTTGTGATGGCAAAATGGAAATCCCTAATGCATGGAGTGAGTCGTGGATGTTGGTCAAAGCTTGGAAGGAGTATGGAGCATTTTAGTCAACTTGCTTTACAAATAAACACCATCTTAGAATAAAATCAATGCAGAGAATTCATATAGCAGATGACACCTAATTTAGGATTGATGGTTGTTGATTGATTAATTGAAACAACATCCTACTGTGAGGAGAAGGTCCAAAATATGTATTAGATTAAAAGTATTTAGTTTTCTACAGAGAAGATTTAGGAGCCCCACGGGCTCCAGTCTAGTGGTAAGAGCACAAGTCGTCATGTGTGAATCAAGCGCACTTCGCAATTCAGATCTTGCCGCAAATAATATCCCGGTATTTAAGGAGAAGGATAGAGTGGCGGGCCCATTATCCAACAAGTTTGGAACCGTGTGCGGCTGGCCCTCGAGAATTTTTCAGTTTTCATATTAAAGAAGGATAAAAGGTCTAACTAACTCGTCATTCTTTCCTTGTTGATTTCTTTTAAGTTTCCCTTATTTAAAAATCTTTTTCCATTTATGTGTTGCTTTCATCTAGCATTTTATTGATGTTATTTTGCAGTTACGTTGATTATGTACTTCAATGTTTTGTTGTCAACGGCTAAAAATACAAATTTTAAGGTTAAATGTTCTTGTTTAGAAAGACACTTCTTGTATTTCTGTATCATATACGATAAATTGGACATTTGGAATATAAATTAGGGCAGTGGATAAAATATAAGCTCTGGCAAAGGTCAATTTGGAAATAAAAGATTTAATACTAATAACCAAATGTTGGATCCTAAAATGGTGGAAAAGATACAGGCCAGGTTGCAATCCTACTACCTAACAAGTAACAACCACCAGTCCAGTTCTTAATCTCACTTTATCATGTCAGATATGCCAAAGCACTTAATTTGCCATCATTTTTTCTATTAACGTGATCAAGAATGTGTTTTGCACATCAACTTCCAGTAAATGCTTTGTAATTTTTCTTTATCATACCTCAACTCAAAGTTTAGAGATACCTTGGATGGTTTGAACATCCTTATTTCTTTGACATGAAAAGCAATGTTTGTACAGCATGTGTAATATTTGTTAGAGAGGATCTCCGACAATCAAATAAATAAGGAGCAAGAGTGATAGGACGGGAGTACTATCAACCACAAAGCTGGACTTCCAAGACAAAGATGTAGGTAATATGCAAGAAAACTTGTCCCTTAATAGAGTGACATACCTCTATCACACTACTAGTGCTAAGAGTCAGATACTGTCCAGTATCAACTGACTTGCCATTCACTGCTATTGAGCACCTCCCTAGATTCTTCAGACAGAAGGATCCATCCGATTCCATCTTGATGCTTGCCTAAGTAAGAACATGTGGAGAAATGACCAAAAAAACGCATCCATCTAATGCAAAACAATAAGGACGGCACAACATATAACTGTATGTCACAGGAAATTTTACTAGCTGACATAGAACTATAGAAGGCATTCTGAACTAAAGAACCTTAGAAATATTTACCTCCACCAAAATGATATAAACAAAAAAGCAATATATTGTCTAGAACTGACTGTTGCAATGTTTCATCACGATGTCTTCTAGCCTCACCACCCAAGTGCCATTACCTGTTTTTTCCTTAAAAGTAACCCACAATTGTTTTTAGCCATCATCAACCAAACATTGCGACTTCCAGTGCTTGATAAAATTGCATAGGTAATTTCTTTATTAAAAAGACATTGCATAGCTGATTGAGCAAGAACCTTGAACATCCTCTGTGTGTTTATAGCCACATCACTTTTTATGCTCGTACATTATTACATTAAAAGAATTAAAAAGCCCCAAAAGAATCTCCTATTCTCCTTCACTGAAGTTTTAACATCAAGTTGCAACATCAAAAGGCACAAAAAAACAAAGTCACAAGAAATCATCATACTGTTTGACATGTCTCCTCTTCATAGAGTACATGAACACAAATTATGTCTCAAGGAGTACTCCAATATCATTCTTAACAAAGAAATAATAGCATAACATAGAAGATGCAAACTAAATAATTCTACCTGACGCCGAGATATTTTGTTAGCTCGGCCTTCTTTTCGTAAATCAATGTCAACCTCAACATCTTCAGTGGATCTTCCAAGTATGACCTACAAAAGCAAGCTCACTTGATCAATACTGCAAAATGGGAAAGCTTTACAATAATCAGGGTTTGATTTCCCCTATTAAAGCTGCAAAACCATATAGTGCTGAAACTCCACTATGAAAGGGCAAAGAGGTCATTTGAAAAGGACTTAGCTATACAATCAAGAGGCAGTTAGAGTAGGAATATACTAAGATGAGATGTCGAATCAATTAGCTGCAAATCCTTGTAAAAGTTTGGATAAAGAAAAATAATGAGACTAAATCCAAAACAAATATCTTATTTCTGGATACTAAACAATGACTTAAAACATATTGCACTTGATCTTAACCAAGAGGCCAAGAAAGGTTTTACATTGTCCAAGGCAAGAATCAGGCATTAGCTGCACAATCCATGTCAATGATATAAATGCCTGATGAAAGACAAGGCACTATGAGGAAAGTACACACGTGAGAAAGAAAATCACATTTTTTTCTTAAGATAGGGGACTCTTTCAAGCATTATTAATGGTTTTATAATTTTTACTCATACCGTCATAACCCGAGACTAGGCTATTCTATTTAATCTCAATGAGAATAGGGTATTATAGCAATTTCATATTTTGTACAGTAATAATTTTTCCAGGAAATCCACAAAGCGGTCTCCAGCCAAGTTTCCTAGTAGTCTTTGAGGTCAAGTAGGAACAAGAAATTTATCCCTACAAATTACATGTAGTCTTTCATTTTATTTTATTTTTGGGATAAGGTATATGTATTCTTTCAGTTTAGCGGTGGAAAACTATAATCATTGAATGAAAGTTATGTAGCTTCTTTGGTGCATATGTGACCTAGGGAAACTTTTTCTGCTTCGTATTAAATGGAACAAGAGGATGCCCCAAAGGGAAGCAATTACAAGGCCACATGAAAAAAGTCTGAAAATCAGTCTATACTACTAAAACTAAAACCTCAAAGGAACAGCCGCGTAGAAAATAGAGATCTTAGATGTGGAAGAGCAATGCCCCAGCAGAAAGAATACAAATAAAGAAAGAGAGAGAGACAGAGAAGACGAAAGCTGCTAGACTAAAGGAGACTTTTGATTCTATAAATATAATCATTCAATTGAATAACAAATGATGCAGGTCACAATCTGATATATTTACCTCGGTCTTCCGAATATAGTGCCTCAGATGACGTCCATATAGGATAGCAAAGGCCCCTCGAGGTGTCATTTCTCTTCGCGAACAAGAACGAGCACACTGTTCCAACCTGATGGTAGTCCTTTTGAAGTCTTCAGCCTGATACTTTGACTCTGAATATCACATAACCCAATAGTTCAAATCATAGTAATCTACATCATATAGCATAATAATAGGCATTTTATTTTTCACTGTGATGTAAAAAAACAGTAGCTTCACCATATAACACCCATTAGCTGTTGGGGTGATCAGAAGTAGATAGCCACACACCAGTAAATGTATCAATGACTAAATATGGATGTTATCTTTCTATAAGACTATAAGTTTGGCACAACAATCATGAGAAGAAGAAGAAGAATAAACAGATGTAAAAGCGATACCACAGAGTAGGTACATTCAAGTCTTAAAAAGCTTGCTTCACATGATTTATCTCCAGTAAAAGCTACAAATGAACACAATCCATTCAATTTCAAATAACTCACCTTGCCTAGTTGTATATGGGTCTTGATCTTGTGGATCTAAGTCCATATCTAGTATCTGAATATTGAAATCCCGACGTCAAAAGGTTATATCTACTTTGGTAACTCTATAGATGAGATTAGCTTAAAAAAGAAAAGTTCAGGAATTACCAAAGCTTCAACATCAGAAAAATAAGGTACATCGTCATCGCTCTGAGGTTCTTCCAGTTCTGATGTTGAAGGGTTAATTGCTGGCTCTGTAGAAGCCACTCTGACAGAGCTTGATTTGCCAAATTGTGGCATCTTGATGAAAGTAGCAGGAGGGTCCCCCACCTGCCGCCAACAAATAAGCAGCTCTATAGGTATCATTCGGAAATGCTAAGAAGTTCAAGGAAGAAAGTATAGATAATATTTCAAGTTTTGATACCCCTCTAACTCTAGCAATATCCTCCGCTCGCACATCATCTTTAGATACTTCTGCATTTGCAGCAAATGATCTGCTTTGACCTGCGACTCCAGCACCCTTCTTAGCATCACCAGGAAGTGCCGGCAAAGCAGTAGTACCAGACACCTTTACATGGGCAGTATTGATGGATGGCTGCACCGGGCGTGTTTCTCCGAAGCTGTTTGGTGCAACCTTATTAGTCCATGCAAAAGATTTGACGGAATCTTTTCCACGAGTGAAGGAGTTAACTCTTTGTTCATTTTTATTACTAGCCGAAGGCAGGTCCATGGAACTTTGACCAATTGGTTGAGTTGCAGTCGAAGCAAATGATGTAGAAGGGTGGATAAGCAAGAAGATATCGTCATTACAAGGAATTTCTGTATCCTCAGTGTTCAGTGTACAATGCATATTCCCATCAGTAAGCTGTCTTATATCAGGATTTAATGATGATGCGGATGACAGATTAACTTCACAGTCAGATCTTACATCTTGACTAAGCAGGGAGGAAGTGTTCACTTCTGATCCTAAAGGATTGAAATCATCAGGAACTGCAACATTTGCATTCGAATCATTAACTACTTCAGATTCATGGTAGTCTGAACCACCTTCCGGAATATCGCTAGGAGAATCTGGGAGGAGCTTAAGATTAGCTTTACACAAGTTGTCCCCTGAATCTTTCCCATCCACTTCCATCAAGAGGATGTCATCCTCGTTTGAAAGGTTCAAGAGTGAATCTGGGAGATCTGTGAATTCGCCATCTGAGGTAGCTGATGAATCAATAAAATCAGCGCTACCGGTCCTGACCCCCACCATTGCTCCTGCAAAGACAAAATTATACATACATGAAAACATACCATAACTATTGCCATCACTAGGAAAAGACCTTGTTAACGGCTTATAACATATCTCCAACGCTAATCCTGCTACATTTTCCCTTGCGTTCCAAAAAGGAAGAATGACTGAACAGATGGAAATTCCAGTGTATGAAATGAAGAGTTCTGACCTGAGTTTGGGGAGTGGGAATGCTGTCTGCTTCCAAATCCACAAGGACCCCTACAGATATTTTGATGGTTGTCACTTCTTGAATGAAAGGTAGACAACTGTTTTCCTTCAGGACCACCAAAGATCTTTCTCTCAGGAGATAACTGTGATAGGCAGGGCCGCTTAACACCTGAGCACTTTTCAAAGTCAATGGAATTGTCTTTAAGAACATCAGGAATTTCTCTGTCTTCCATATCAGGCTGAAAAGAATTCCTCCTCTCTTCTCGTAATGATGAAGCGGAAAACTCTTCCAAAAACCTACTTTCTCTTAGAATTCCATCTGGACTATTATTGTCTACTGAAATTGAACACCTGCTGTTATAGGCTATATGGGAATTTGCAATGGCAGATGTGACAGGCATGTCCTCAAGTGCTTCTGGGAAAGCATTGCGCAAGATATCCAGATCTGATTCTTGAAGCCCAAGGTCATCTGAGATACAATTCCCAAGCATACAGTTCCCATCACGAGACTGAGCATCAATTCTAACATGCTGCCTAAAATCAGTTCCATGTCCACTGCATTCGTGTAGATTTGGCTCATCCAGAAAGCCTAGATCGGAGGAGTTGAAAAATTCACTTCGAAATTTCTTCCGCATCGTATAGTATTGTTTACGAATGCTGTCTACTTTCCTCTTTCCAACAACATCTTTGCTTCCTTTAAAATTATCAGATTTATTAAACTTTGACAATGGATTGATCCCTGAAAGTTCAAGCTCAACCATGCGAGCAGAAGCTGGAGCTGCAACATCAGAATCATACAGGAGAGAATGCCAACGGTCTTGCAGCTCTTGCAACGTGAATCTGCGGGAAAATCGTACTGCCCCTCTAGCAAGGGCTTCTAAGGATGCACCAGCCTGCCAGTAAGGAAAAATGTACAAGCTTATTTAAAAATAAAACAACAGAGTAAGACTATGAAGCAGCAAGTAGATTTAGAGTGCTGATAAAAAAATAGATGTGGAGTATTATCCCAAGCAACAGTAGACGGTGAAAAGAGATGGACAAGTTCTTCAAGAGAAAATAACTGAAGCATTTCTATCCTCGTCAATGTGAGCCAAGGTAAAGTAAGAAACATATTAAATTTGTAAGATGCAAACACAAAAGTATTTTTTTTTTGATAGGTAACAAACATTTCATAAATTCTTGCACTAAGCCAGTGCATCAGGCATAATTATGCAAACACAAAAATAGAGTAGTATTAAGAAATGAACCTTGGGCCTAACTTAACCCCAAAAGCTAGATCATGAGGAAAAGGTTTCCCAAGACCATATAAGGAGACCACAATCCATTTCCCTCACCAATGGGGACACATAACTTATAGAAAGCAGATTCGGTTCAGGGAGAGACAACTAAAGAAATTCCACAGCTACAGGCCTTCAGTTCACAGGTTGAAAAAATGCCAATTCCTAGTAAAACAGTGAAGAGGGACAATGAGACTCGAAGGTTATGGTCAAATCTAAGAACTGGAGTACTTAATAGCAATCATTGTTTAGCTATTAATAACAACTGACACATTACTGTCTTTCGGGACATTGACTAAAAAAAGACATACATTACCTGATGTATAAATAAACTAGATCATTTTTATCCTAAAAACATCTCATAGTTTCAATCTGCTCGAAGCTAAAACTTCATCACGTAATATGCAACTACCTGAGCAACAAACATGTAAAATTCGCCGAATCTCTAGCATCATTTGTTAAACTCAGTATTCTCGTATTTAACGAAAATTTTAAGAGCATGAATTTTTCATGTACCTCGCATTTCCAGCAAATTATCTACCTTAAAATCTAACTTTTCATGCCTTAGCATTTCTATATCATCACTATCAAGTCAATTTTCTAATGTTACAATTGATTGAACTGATTTAAACGCTGAAATTTACAATAGCAGATATATGCCTAATGAAAAACAACAGGATACATAAAATACAAAAGCGAAAATGATCACAAATTAATGCGAAAGTAGATAACGTCGAGTCGAAGATAAAGTGTAACCTCGACGGCGTTCTTCAAGAGGAGGTCGTCTTCAGGAATCCACGAAACGGGAACTGGAGCAGCACTTGCCATCTCCATGTTGTAAACCCTAAATTCAGCTTGATTCCAGAATTAGGAGAAATAATATCATCCTCAATTCTAGTTCTGAGGAAGGGGGAAAAACTGATTTCGGAAAGTGGATTGTAGAATATTGAACTCACGGTGATGGTTCGGAATCAGAACTTGGGTGAAAGTGAGAAACTGAGATTTTGGAAATGTTTTTATAGCTTTTTTGTTGTGAGAGCGATGTCACGACGCGGGTAACGTGCTCCACGGAATCCAGATTTTTCCGTAATACTTTAACGGCCCTTTTGTTCTCGTTTTTCAATTTTCGAATCACTCGTACATTTTATGATTTTGAGGGCTTAGTTTAAAGTTGAATGATTTGTAATAAGTTGAGTGATTAGTTTAAAGTTGAATGATTTTGAGGGTTTCAATTTTCGAATCACCAGTTTGTATTTTGGCTGTTTACAGTGTTTGGTAAGCTTGCAAGTTGATTTGAGCATTTTTGGGCTTATTTATGCTTCGAAAAGTGTAAGTTAATAATTTATCATTTTACCACTTTTAAGTTGACTAAATATTTTACAGTATCATTTTTTTCCAAATATTTTCTATAACACTAAAAATGCAATCCAAATAAAATCTCTAACTCTCTCCTAAAGCTGTCAATATGGGCCGGGTCGGGCTAGCCCAGCCTAGCCCACGTGGGTTTTAGCAATTAACGGGCTGGGCTAGCCCAGACGGGTCTTATAATGGTCAGCCCACCCCAGTCCTATGTGGGCCACGGGCCGGCCCATCATTTTTAAAACATAATTTTATATTTTTTCTTTAAATTCTGACCTAAAAAAGATAATTATTTAAAAGTTAAAAAAATATCTTATTGAAAAAAATTTGCAAAACTTAATAACTTTTTATATTGTTCCAATATATCACAATAAACACTAAAAAAAATAAAAGAAAAGACTATATTTCATTCACTAAAAGTCAAAACTTAAAACAAACTATTCAAGAAAACGTACATGATGCTTATGAGATATCCAACGCATCATCTTCATCAAACACATTTGAATCCGCTTGTGACTTGTCTTAACATTTTTACTTTCATCTACAATTCATATGCAATATTAATTAGTTAAATATTAAAAATAATTAATTTTTAAAAATTAATAATATTTAAATTCACATAAAAAAATATTACCAGTTTGAGTTCGGGAAAACTTGTGCAGCCAATTTCGAGTTCTGGACATTTTCATAATAATTGCAAGTGTTTGGACATTTTCATAATAATTGCAACTTTTGTACTTTGTAAGTACATGCCACCAATGTCAAATGTTGATTCTGATGCTACAATGGTAATAAAAAAATACTAAATACATCACGCACCATCATTGAAAGATCGGGATATTTTCTAGAATGGTCCTTCCAAAACATGACAACATTCATCTCTTGAAACTTCTCAAGATCAAGTTTGGTAACATGACAACATCCTTTTAGTAAAGATCCAATTCTAACTTTCCATCTCTAAAGACAGTATACTTTTTATTTTTTATATATTTTAAACAAATATTTTATTAGGCCCATGGGCCGGGCCGGGCCGGCCAAGCCTCAGTCAAGCCTCACGGGCCACGGGCTTACTCGGACCGGGCTTAAAAGTCTCGTTTTTAAACGGACTCCAAAAATTCTAGCCCAGCCCTACTAAATCACACGCTGAGCTGGGCTGGCCCAACGGACCAAGCCCATATTGACGGCTCTACTCTCTCCATTCAATTTCTTCATTATTCTTAGGTAAAATGTACTATTCGAAATTGTTCAATTTTGCTTATAACGGTCTATTAATACTATTGATGTTAACATATTTTATTTTGTCATTTGCGACGCCTCAATATGAAATGGGTGGATTTCACAGATCCAAATTCTCCGTGAAGAAAATTTCAAATTTATCTTTCAATTTTTGAATATGATTTCAGATTATCCTCTATGTTTGGAGCTCCATTATGGAGTCTAAGGGTAAAAATAAGGTAGTTGATGTTAGCGTTACTGTGTTAAACCAAAAAATCAGAAAAAAACTGTTAGAAGAATTATAGAAATCTGAAAATAGTAGAAAATCAGAAATATTCCGAGTCCACAAGTTTCTTGTGTGTCCTTAAGGAATTTTAACCCCCTCACACGTTGCCAAGGTAATGGATTAAATCCTCCCAGGATAAAACGGAATAAACCTTCCTGCAACAGTGGCAATACAAACTGCAGGATACCAACGAACTCAAAGAACGGAGCAAAATCACACTTACGAATTTGAGAGAGAGAGACTGCGAATTAGGATGCAGTATATTCAGAAAGAAAGAAGTTCTTGAGAGTTTTTCGTATGTATAAAATGCAGCCTTGCCTAAGAATTTATAGGCAAATATCAGAAGAGGTGTTTGGAAAAGGTGCCTTTTCTGAAAATAC